>JAGDQP010014832.1:0-11947 GCA_022664845.1 Lepisma saccharinum | reverse complement strand
GTATAGCTAAAGAATTGAATATTAAACACTTTAGAGGTGTGTACATGTCGGATAATCTTCCTTCTACTCCGCCGTTAAAACAAGAATGCGCAGTTATTAACTTGGATCGGTCAATTAATACAGGAACACACTGGATTTGTTATTGGTATGAAAATAATAAAGCTTGCATATTCGATTCATTTGGTGGAGTACCTCCCAAGTCTTTGATTGAGTATTTAAATCCTAATAACACTATAATTGAATATAATAGTGATCGAATACAGCATTTTGACGATGTGATTTGTGGTCATTTATGTATTAAAGTATTAAAATTCTTATCTGATGGAAACAATTTTCATCAAGCTATTGAAAGATTGAAACTTGATTACTTAATGAATCATGCATAAAAATAGTATATTACATAGTCTTTTATTAAAAAAATGATTGTGTTGCACTTATCGGGGACTACAGCAAAGCTTCGGCTGAATCTTCATAATGAAATTGATAATCAAAATTACAATTTGAAAATTGCACTAATTCGATTTTATAGTATGTACTTAATACCAAATGTAACAAAATTAGCAATACTTCCATAAAGGAGAGAGACATAATATACCACCGGATCAGTATAATGCATCAACGTTGGAAACAACACTACCTAAAGAAGTGCTTCTAAATGAAAATCATGTAACTCATCGAATGGAAGTTACACCATTTGCAGAAAATTTTAATGTAGGAACTGTTGGTAATTTATTAGGTTTTAAGAATAATAGTGAACTTAAGCCAGAAGAAACTCACATAGGTCAATTTCTTCCAAAGTTCTTAAGTATTGAAACATTTAATATACGCTGTAATCTAGCAAGAGGTATGATTATAGCAGATGGGGAGTATAAGCACAAGGAAACTAATATTATAGCAACATTTAAACCATTAACAGACTTTTAGAACCAATTGCTTATGAGCCTCAATACCCATTATTTTTTCCCATACAAGAGAGCCATGTACGTTCCATTGAAATAAGTGTTAGTAATGAATTGCATGAACCAATTAGTTTTGGTGGCGCAATAACTAGCGCAATTCTCATGATTAAAATGATGATTCTTAAAATGATTTTTTTAATAGCAAGAATGATAGCGAAAAGAAACAAAGTTGAATATAATATAGTCTTTTTTAAAGATGGAAATTATTGAAAGCTATGAGTATCAATCTTTCCCACTGAATCGTCGTACATTTAATAACTTGAATGAAGCAAACAAAGATTTAGAATTTGACATCACTTCCGGCGATGGGTTTGTGCACCCCCACTACGATGATTTATACATCAAATATGAAGTTACTGGAAGAGGTGCTGGAGGAACTTTTACTTCAGGGTCGAATATTAAATTAATTGATAATTTTGTTCCATATTTGTTTTCGAAGGTAGAGGTACGCAAACATGGTACTGTTATTGATAAAATAGATTATCCGGGAATTACTTCAACTGCTATTGCCACATGTCGATTATCAAAGCCTGAGCTCGAATATTTTAAGGCAGGTGGATGAATAACTGATGAGAAACTTCCACGGAAAGAGAATACAGTGTTGTTTCCACTGCGATTGCTGTTTGGTTTCTTTAGTGACTATAAGGAAATTATGTGGAAGAGCGGGCTTCGAATAACATTTAAAAGAAGTGCAAATAATGATGTTTTATTTTATCGCTGGAAAACAAAGAAAGCAGATGGTACTCTAGATGATGCCACATTAGCTCATCCTGCTAAATTAGTGATTACTTCAATGGAGCTGAGAATGCCAATTGTCGAATACGAGAAAAATTATTCGATGAAATTAAAAGCTGATATACTTCGACAACCTCAAATACCAATTGAATTTCTCACGTATCAAAGTGTTCAACGACATGTTTCTGGTTCTTATTTCGAATTTGATGTAACAACACAGTTTAACTCACTGCAGTTCGATATGCCTGATTTTGTAATGGTTCTTTTCCAAACTAATCGCGATGATAATAGTCAGGAGAAAGATGCTAGTAAGTTTGATACATGTAAGATTAAGAATATTTATTTAAAAAATGCTCGTAACGAAATCTTTCCTCGTGAGAATTTAAACTTGAATATTACGAAAGCAGATTATCTTAAAATGTACGATAGTTACACTGCTTTTAAACGTGTAACACAGAAAAATACTGACATGTTTTATTCCCCAAAGGAGTTTATAGAAAATCGTCCAATGTATGTCATTAATACAAGTAAACGCAAACAAGTTGTTATTAACGAAAGAACCAATATTAAAATTATAATGGATTTTGAAGAAACGGTCCCCGATAACACTTATTGTACAGTAATTCTTATAGCTCAAACTTCATACATTTATGATGTGAAAAACGAAAGAGTGATAGAACAATTTTAGTGAACATGTTTTCAGGAGAGAAATAAAATGAATTTTATTACTTTTCATGTAAACTGTAATTCGCTCTTCCAGTCAAACAAGAAAAAAATGTGACAACTGATGACCTCAATGCAGCCCAGAATCAGATAATACATTGACTCCACGTGCAAAAAATCATATTGTAATCTACTTCCGTTCTCTGCACGCAAGCCATAATTCTGTTGGATTTTTCCTACTTCATGCGAAAAACTTTTGCTTAGCATGTAAAACAGAATGATGTTATGGCTTTAAAAATTCACCCAAAAATCCTGAACTGGGAAACAAGTTATTAATACAGTACCAAATTAAGAATATTCAAGAAAATTATTCTCACAATCATATGGAACAGTCGCGTTTTAAATTCCAAATACATTTTTTTAATTGATGGGAAAAGAGGAAAGGGAGCGAATAATGTTATATGTAATGTACAATTCTGATATTCACCCGGTGCAAGGCTGACATATAGCAAATGAAATTTTGTTTATAGATAGATTTTGATGAGAAATAGGAAACAGTTTATAAGGAGAGATTTTGATGAGGATTTTCGAGTTATGTGAAGTCTAAAAGGGTCCTAATTATCAAAAAAGTAGGGAAAAATATTGTATTAAATTTGAGTTTTGACCTAAAACAAAACAGCTGATAATGACACTTCTAATGACATCTGCATCAAAACTAAAGGTTTAATCTCTAATTACTTAGCTATGAAAACTATTCAATAAGTTAGCAGCATTATCGATAGATGACAGCGGTGGTCTAGAGGTGGAGGCGGAGACAGAGAATAGTTAATAATAATGTCAATAGATGGAGGGAGGAATTATGCTTAATTCAAAAATGGTCGGGTGAGTGGTCCGGAGGTAACAGGTTAAACGGTAATTTACCCGCACCAATTTTATGTAGAACCGTTAAGGTTCCTTAACTAATAACGATGTTGAAATAAATTTTTACAACCTGCAAACGCCAACGGAAAGAACTAATTTCCATGACAGACAGTTAGGAACAGAAATTTATATGTGTGGGTTCGAACCTCGAACCCGATTACGTGACAGATACTGCCCTAGCCGATGGTTTTGAATCTCCTAGTTCGACCTAAGCTGTCTGACATCATATAAGCCGTAAGGCTCCGACTGTCAAGTTACTAAAGGGGAGAGGGTGAACTTTAAATCATTAGCAAGCAATTATTAAGTTGCTTAAATAACAAGTTAGGTCAAGAATTTCTGAACTGTTCGCATATCTGTAATTCATGTTATAATCCAAAATTAAAATTGAATTAATCAGTTTAAAACTTGGCTTGGAATGGAACACCAATTTAAAAAAAAGAGTTTAGAATAAACAAAGCGTACTGTGTGATGAAGTGATGCATCAAAAGTGTACACAAGTTCAAAGCTACTACTTTCTAGCAAATACATGATGACTTATCTACTGCTCTTAGTCTGGTAATTTTACTAACTACCTTGCTCACTAACAAGCCACAAAAATATATTATTTCACAAACACAAAGGAATATTAAGTCTTTCTTTGTTTTGAGAAATTTGAATTTTTGAAAATATTCGAGTTTAAGAACAGATTTTCTAAAAAATAATATCACTTTATTTTATTTTCTTATTGAAAATTTCTAATCGCTTTTTTCTATTTCTTTGAAAAATTTAAAGATTTTTGTATTAATTGACAAGGACGTCGACATGCACATGGGAAGTTCACAAAATTTATAACATTTCACTGTTTTTTCATTCACGTTCAGTTTGTGTTTGTCAATTCACTACTATAGGTTGAAACATATGGGGTGTCCATCACAGTCTACCACTTCACTATTGGAACTGTTTTAGGTATTGGGGTCTCACCCTCCACAAGAGAAATAAATCACTTCACAGGTGTGATGATAGTACCAGGTGAATCGATTTCTTATTTTTCCAATCTGTCCTTTGACAATTGGTTACGGGTTCATAGTTGAGTAGAGAAGTCACTGTCTATCTTTAACTTCACTGCTGATTTTCTCGGTGTAGCTATTAATGTTCTTACTGGGATCCACTTACAAAGTATTGATTGAATCGCAAGAAAAGGTCTGATCTCGCAATCGATTTGAGGGCTTGACGGAAACCACATGCAATGCTGCTGCTATTATTGACTAAATTATCTTCATGTTTTGAGAAGTTACGTCATATGGTGACTGCATGATGTCTAGGGGATTACAGCAAGACTCAGGAACATTACTGGTAATCTTAAACCATTTTTAGTACAGCAATACTGGACTGCAGAATCAGCTGGTGGTCCCGGTACAAGTAGTTTGGCTACTACTACTTCTTGATACAAGCATAAAGTTTGCAAAAATAGGAATTATTTCAGGAGAGGATAACCAAGGATTTATTGTTTTTTGTTGGGTTATTTAACAAAAATCTCGAAAATAATTAATTAATGTAATTATGATCACCGGAAAATTACTTAGCAGTTATTTCATTTATTTACTCAATCTTTGAAATCTCTCTGATTTTCGGTGAAGAGAAAAAAGGAATTTTATTTTATCCGTTATAAAAATTACATACCGCAAGTTTTTTTTGTTTTGATCTTTCTCACGAAGACTAGGCAAGGTGAAAGTACGTGCGTAGTACTCGAGTATACTCCCCAGTTCACACATGTGGTGCGGGAGCCTTGCGGCGACCGTGCGGCAGCCGCACAAACAGTTCAAACATGCTGCGGTTTGTCTGCGAACAGTCTGCGGTGTTCAAGGACGAATTTCAGTTTAAAGAACTATCGCAATGGATGCGCGTGTTTGTGCAATAGTAGAAATAATTTTCTTAGGTATGAAATTTCAACTTTCTCTTTTTATTCAAATTGATAACATGCTGGTTTTAAAATAAGATTAGTGGTCCTATTAAAAAATCGATATGTTTTTATTTAAAATGAAATAATGTTGATATTTCATTTGTATGAAAAATATTTCTCAGTGCGAAAATGAAAACTGCTTTATTATCTTTAAAAAACCGTATTTTACAGTGCATTTACGAGCAAGAAAATTCGTAGGCAATTCTATCCATATTATTATTATTTTCATTGGAATATTCCTACCATATAGTGAGAATATTGTACCTGCGAGTGTGGAAATTTTCAAGTTCTGAAGGTATTTTCATGTAGGTGGGAGTGACAGTTTATATGGGGAGGGGATTTGCTGCAGGGTTTGCTAGTTTAAATCAAAGTGGTTTAACTTCACCGATTATACGGGGTGATGCAAAAGTAATTGCGCTAATTTTAGAAGTTCGAGATTTCAATACACTAATTTCAGCTATATACAGTAAAACCATCAATCAGTACATGAATTATTATTAAATACATATCACATTATTCATTTATCACAATTTTCATGTAATAATTTTGCTATTTTTCTCAATTATTATTTAATTACCTTGTTATTCTAACATTTCTCCCATATACAGATGCTATTGCATTATATGACTTCCCGATAATTAGTAAATGAAGCCATTATTATGTTTAGATTATGGAGACTTCTTCCAATTCTCAAGAATTACACAGTTTCTTTGTCGAAATATGTAAAAATTATTGACTTTCTAATACATTATAGTGAAAACAACGTACATACCAATATCCAGAATCGGAGCAGAGAATCTTCTCATTCCTCCATGAGTCGTACAACTGAAACTCTGATATAAGCAAATCAATACATTCTCTCATCTCTCAGAGGAAAAAGTAAAAAAAAAAGTTAGAAAAAAGCTCTCTTCTCTCTACCCCTCTGTATTACTTACCCCTCACCTCCCTCTATCCACTGTAAAAGTACCCGCCCTTTTTACATTACACTAGCTTACATGGGAGATACAGAGTTCCCCTATTCTCCCATGCTCCACCCTCCATTTCGACCCACGCCGACACGTGTCTTCACAAATAGTCATGTTTCACGCCTTCCCTCTGTCCAATTGCTCCCCATCCAGCAGTTTAATTAATCAATATTTATAGATGCGAGAGGAAGACACGCAAGCACTTGTATACATACAGAAGAGTCCAAACAGATATGTACGTATTCATTGTAAGACAATATTCAATGTTTTGCAATGTTTTAAAGTAAATTTTCAGAAGAAAACATGTTTCTAATACATTTCTGGTTGAAAAAGTATCAAATAGCAACAACTGTAGAGCATAAACGATCAATTTCAGCTGCAGATGCCGGTATGTTATCGGAAGACCAGAGTTCGTAACTCAATCAGAGTCGTTTTCTTATGCCTAGTCAGTAACAAGATGAACATATATATTATGATTTTAAAGCCGTCGGATCAGAAGTGAACCCTTAACTAAAGAAAGGAGGCCTACTCGCAACGGTATCGGGGTTCATACCTCAATACTTCCGCTTACGCCTAGTCGGTGCAATATCAGATGGTCAATGTAAAAAGCTCTACCTATACTTAATAGGAAAAGCAGTGCAGTTAATAATGCATCGGGATTCAAACCTGGCTACTCTTGCTTAGAGAAAGGAGGCCTCCTCGGTACGCCATCCGGATTGAAACCTGGCTACGCTTGCTTAGAGACAGGAGGGCTACTTGATACGGCATCGGGGTTCAAACCTGGCTACTCCAGCTTAGGAAAAAGGCGTCTAGTCGGTAAAGCATTGGATTCCCTCGTAAAGCCAGTCGAGTACGGGACCATACAGAGCTTCAGAGAATAGAACCCAATACGGAAAAGAGGAGATAAGTGATACTGCATTGGATTCAAATCCCGATTAGAACATTTTATTCTAAAGTCACTCACACAGAAAATTGCCATCTATAGGATGAACATATGTGGTTATCACATACGAGAGTTCCTGGTGTTCTTATGTCTTTTACTTTATACTGTACTTAATAGGGAAAAAGCAGCAGTCGGTAGAATATCGGATTCCTTGGTAAAGCCGGTCGAGTACGGGACCATACAGAGATTCAGAGAATAGCACCCAACAGGGAAAAAAGAGTAGTCGTAGAGTATCGCTTTCCTTGGTAAAGCCGGTCGAGCACGGGACCATAGGTTTAATATACAGAGCTTCAGAGAATAGCTACCCAACAGGGAAAAAGGAGTAGTCGGTAAAGCATCGGATTCCCTGGTGAAGCCGGTCGACCAGAGAAAGGAAGGATAAATTAAGATTTTTCTCTTACCAGACAAATAGTTATGTGTGCTCGTGCGTGATAAACGTAAATATGACTGTTTTGTTCCAAACGGCCATCATACCTAACTTTGGAGAGTATTGATTTCGTATTCGGGAGGTCATCGGTTCGGTACCAGCGGCTAACTGTCCTGACTTAGGTTTTCCCAGTGTTTTCCTCAGTCACACCAAGCATGTACCGGGTTGGTACCTTCAATTTATAACATGGCTGATTCCCTACCGCGTTTCACAAAACCTTATCCCGGAGTGATCCATAAGTGCCTAAAAGCTATAAATAAGATGGAAACTCAACAAGTATAATATATAAACTGTCGCTCTGTTAATCGGCATATTGCTTCTTAATGCCGTGTGGATGGATCGACATGGTCACATCTCAAGGGGTCCAAGAGGTTGGAAACTTTTCTCCTGGTATGCGACATTCACAACGACTGCGTATCACATAGAGATAACTTTACATTTTCGCTTTCTGTGCGCGTGGTCAACAGTTCAAATCCCGCCAGCGTCTGCTGAACGGAGTGGTTCGGAACCTACTTTACCAAACACAGTAGACCGTCCTTAGAAGCTCATCAGTACATTTACATTTAGGATTAATTACGGCTCTTACCGAAAAGCTTCTTAAAGCAAATTACTTCACATTTCAAGGGGTCCAAGAGCTTGAAAACTTTTCTCCTGGTATCTGACATTCACAGCAAGTACGTATGACATAGAGATAGATTTACCTTCTAAGAAAAAAAAAGGAATGAATTAAGCATCCACTTTTCAGGGTGTCCAGGTGGTTGTTTCTTAACCACTTTATCGCTCTTGTAGAAAATAGAGATGATTTCTTAACGAAGACCTTCTTCATTGCTCCAGACTGAAATGAAAGATGGCGATACGGGAGAAACGAACACCGCTTCTTTATCAGAATCGAATCAAGCTGCCCGAGGCTACAACGCTACCGCTCAACCTAAGTTTTTATTGAAGATCTATTGAAGAATCAGGTTTTGTTGCAGTTATTAAGTGAAACAGCAGCTATTTAATTCTGAATTATATCTAAAGGCATATTTAACTTAAGAAGACTTATGATTTTGCTTCAAGAGGTATCTGTACCGAAGCTGACAACTATATTGGCCGAGACTTCATATCTCAAGAAGTAGTAATTAATGGCCTTGTTTAATTCTTCTTACATAATAGGTATTGGATTTGTTTCGTAGGACCCCTTATTTACGTGAATGAAACACTTTTATGAGTACTATTCTTATAGAATACAACTTTCGGCGGTCCCACCAGACTCATGGATGCTTTAAACTAGAACGTAATGCCCGAACCGTGAACTCAAACACTTACTAGAATGATTCATACAGAATAAAGTTTATCAAAGTTTTATGGGTCAAGTCAATATCTGCTGCATTCAGAAAAAGACCTAGCTATTCTACATAGATTTTACCGTTTATTATAGGAAGGAGACGATATAGGTTTTTATTGACGTCATGTTAATTTAACGCATAGGAATGGTAGGGAGAAATAATAAAAGCCTCATAATTACGTATACAAGCTCGTTTCCTCATTGCACTAAAGTGAAACACTCACAGACTGGCAGACACACACAAACGCACACACACATATACAAACACAAACATATGGAGTGAATCGCCATCCAGAGGACTAGTACATGAAATCCGATCAGAAGATTCCCGATAAGGCTTCGCGCGTCGTTCTCATCAGCGATGTTGAAGTATTGATCACCAAGTAATCAAATGTACGTGTGAGAGAACACAAGAAATTTTCACGTACACCATCTCAGAGAAGCAACACGCGAAAGCTGATGGTTAGATTTCCCAGAATTCATTGCATGTCACTCTTTAGTTATTGATCG
Source organism: Lepisma saccharinum (assembly GCA_022664845.1). NCBI lineage: Eukaryota > Metazoa > Arthropoda > Insecta > Zygentoma > Lepismatidae > Lepisma > Lepisma saccharinum. The sequence continues at coordinate 2,558 of JAGDQP010014832.1, read as the reverse complement.
TGACCGAGAAAGAGTAAGTACGCATGCGGGGAGAGAGGATTTTTTACCGGTTGTCCAGGATGACTCCCAGATTCCTTTTGCACTGAGATGATGACTCACCATTAAGATAGAAAGAGGTACAGAGAGGGTAAGAAACTTTTTTAAATTTTACTTTTTAGAGAATTTTGATTAAACGAGAAGACGATATTCATCTACCACATGACATAAGCAATCACTCAAAAGCCTTCAACTCTTGACTCGGGGACTTAATTTCTTTAATCTGATTGATTAATGGAGTAAATAGAAAAGCGTAACAAGTATTGATTTTTTTTAGTTGATACGAGACAGTCACGGATAGCTGTAGATGTACAGACTTAGAGGTTGGCTTAAAGTGTATTATAAGGAGTATTGAAGAATGGACTCCATCGTTTTATCTTGTTTGTAATTCTTGCTTTGAAGGTGAAATGACGGATATTCACGAGTGCTTTACTCCTGCATCAGTACAACAAGATGTTTGGGAAATTTTATCCTACGAGCCTATATGTAATGAAATTTATGAGATATTTATTGCAAGTTATACAACTTGTGTGCAAACATTACGTAATTTTAAAGAAGGTACAAACAAGTTTTACGAATTCTGTATGCCTTATGTATATGAGCAATGGGTAAGATAGTACTCCCTCACCACACCCTGATCTAGGATACAAACTTGATAGGAGTCTAGTTACACGACAATTTAGGAAAGCACTTACGAATAGCTTGCTCGCAATCACAAACTAGTTGGATATATTTACACTCTTTAGTTAGAATCCCTTTACATTTAAAATGAAAAGCCATATTCCATCGATGGCATATCTGTCTTGGAGATTGCAGGTTCAAACAAAGATTAAGTTGGGTGATTACCAGAGAAACCCAAACTTTTTCGATTCGCCAAGTAATTTAGGATACAGGAATGAACAAAATAGATTTAAGCAACATAAAGACGACTAATAGAAATGAAATCAAATGCAGCTTTCTTAAGATAATAAAATAACACGGACGAGCAAACGAATCCTATTTCCTACAGACAAACATTTTACTTCTCACGCGCGGAAAATATGAGATCAAATTGAATTTTATTCCATGTTTTAGTAGAAGAAGAAACTACTTAATATTTTTTGTTCTGTTAGTTTTTTTAAACTTTTTTACAACTTAACATTTTGTATTGACGAATCAGTTAACAGTTTTTGTTTTTATATTCTCATAAGAGAGAAAGAAACAGTATTAAGGAGTACGCCTATTCTTTTCACGAATGTTCCATTTACTTAGGTTTGCTTATATTCCATTTACTGAATACCATTGTTATACAGTTTTCATATTTTGTTGTTGTTGAGACAAAACAAAGCAATTAATTTCACAAGTGCTGCTGCCGTAAAGAAAAGCATTTTTTTAAATTCTTTTGAAATACGTTGCCGAACGAATCAGTATCAAGAAACTGAATTTCTACCATAGCTTTATGTGTTCAATCACATCTCTTACCACAAGTGAAATAAATGCATGGATTACATGTACAACACGGGACAGGCGAATTCGCTTCCTGAGATATTTGCTCCCGATTCAACCCACCAAGAACCTTTAATTCAGTCTACTCTTACTTGAAATGAACAAATGATTATACACTGGTCGAAAGGGCGATAGCAGTTACAAGCAGGTCTTTACGATAGAGAGAGGCATTTATTTCTCTTGTATTAGCTGAATGTTTTCCCAGTCAGCATATTCTGAGATGAGAAGTACATGATTTTCAGAGAATGACTACAAGAAAATCGTATACATGGTCTCTAATAATTATAAAGGAATCCTAGGTTCAATTCCCCGATAGCACCAACATTAAACTGCAAGTCAACATGTAATACATATTCATTTCACCTGGTAATACATAGCTTTTATTCTCCACCCTTACTTCACAGTTGCCAGTTACTAAATATATTCAAGAAATCCACTCACCTCACAATACTGGAGTATCACACAATCAGTAAATCCCAGACAGACACATACACACAGAGAGAAAAGAGATCAAGATGTCCGACATACGCAATCAAGCTGTTCACGACGCAAGCGCCGAGAGCTCCGGCTTACTGATACGATAATCAACTCAGTGCTGCTACTGTTATTGATTTTATATCCTACTTCACGTTTAGTTTTGTTAGAGTTTTAAGTCGAGTTAAATATTTGTTACAGTCGTAACGTTGTTGTTACAAATATGAGTACACAAAACTTTCAAGGAGAACTATTTGAAAAAATGGACGTCGTTATGGAGGAACGACAAACCATTTGCAATGATATCGTTATGGAGTAGAAAAAGTGTTGTGAGTGTACGGAATTTTACCCACACTGGAATTGCATCAAGATCGTTCTGCAGGTTTGGGAATCTAATAACCCACTTTTGTGTCCAGCTTGTTCTTTAAACGGGAAGAAAGTTTGAGCCATGCATGCACTGAATTTCATAAACAGGCAGAATATATCTTAACTCATCCAACTATAATGAAAAATTGTATAAAGAGTGTAGAAAATTGCATTCTAACACCAGTATGGTAAAAAAA
>JAGDQP010014831.1:27197-42812 GCA_022664845.1 Lepisma saccharinum | reverse complement strand
GAAATTGTAAGAATTACAACTCAAATTGCAGATTAATTTACTCCGTTATAAGTTAACTTATTTCTCCTTAGTTCCACTAAAACATTAATGTGATAACACCAGCCTTAGTCCAAGACATCTATTATCTTAAAATTGAGAAAAAAGTTCTGATCTTGTTGATCTGTGTACCGAGAAACATTTTTTTTTGAAATGAGATAACAGCTTTCTTATTTAATTAAAAATGAGAACATGTCGATTCAGCAATAAGATCACTGATCTTTTTTCCAAATCGGTATGCGCTAGTTCTCAATTAAATGAGAATGCTGACATCTCATTTCGAAGAAAATTGTTTCTCGGTACACAGATAAGAACTTTTTTTTTTTCAATTTTAAGATACGGTTTTTTACTGTGTGTCAGAAGAACAAATTGGAAGTTTAAATAGTTACAAGGAACAGTTGGGTCAGATAGAAAGACTTGATTCCTTTCTCGTTCCATAATCGTGTCTGCTCAGTACGATTTTACATGTTGATACACTTACTTATCAAAAAAGACTTTTACTTTTTATGGAACCTGATCTATTTCTCTCTTATGCGTTTCAATTGCTTTCAAGTCGGTTGCAGTAAGTAGAGCGTTGAGTGAATGTTCCTCCAGAACGTCACAGAAAAGTGGGAACTTCTGGTTACCAGGACGCTCTTCAAAGGCTGTAAACGTTTAGCACTTAATAATACAATATTTGAGGAGAAGTGTGCAGAAGAAGAAGAAAATTTAGGAAACTAACTTTTGAACTTGATCGTGTCTCTGTTATTAACGAAGCGGCAAATCTAAGATATATTACGTTGTAATAAACAGGAAGCATGACGCAATAACTTTTAGGAACTTTTCTAATTTGCTAATGTACAGGTGAATACTAAATAACAATATGGAATAAAATTTTCTTTCGCAAGATCTTTCGGTCTTGCCGAACTAACATATCGTATTCAAGTGCGTACGTTCAGACACATGAGCGGTAGGAAGAAATTGCAACTCGAACAAAGTTGTTAACCAGCTAAAACATTTTAAAGGTACACTTTTAATGATTATTCTATAAGTTGTACATTACAAACTTCATATTATGAAATGAAAATCAAGTTTATGAATGGATATTTCTCCTTGAGCCATCAAAGAGAATGCTCCATATTTTCTATGAAGAAAAAGGGGTAGTAGTTACAAAAACACGGACAGAGAAGAAAGTTGAAAATCACTTATAGTTAAGAACCGAGCCGCCGCGCCGTAGCTCAGTAGTAGAGCGTTTGTGTAGTATTCGGGAGGTCGTGGGTTCGATCCCAGTGACCGACTTTCCTGATTGAGGTTTCCCAGGGTTTCTCCTCAGTCACACCAGGCAAATGCTGGGATGGCACCTTCAACATAGGGCCTGGCCGACTTGTTTCCGAATCCTTTCCCCTCCCCTATTATGGCCTGAGCCTTAGATGCATAAAAGCCATAAATAATACTCAAGTTCAAACTTATAGTTAAGTACTGTACTTACATTGGAGGTATCCAGTGCAGGAGGTAAAATCGTGGATTTCGGATAGATAGGCGGGTTCGAACCCCGAGGACGACCATTCTGAAAGGTTTTCCAAGGTTTCCCTTAGTTTCACTAGTCAAAAGCCGGGATGGTGCCTTAAGAAAATCCCCGGCTGATACCTTTTCCATCCTATACCTACCCCAAATCAGCCAGAACCAAATATTCTAAAAGGACATATATAAATTCAATTCAATTCAAAGTAGCTTGTTGTAGGCAATCCTCAACAGCATGGGCAGTTCAGTAAACTGCTCATTAGGTTTTGATGATGCCAGCGACATTCACGTTCACTGCGAGTAATAACAATGAGTGTACACGGATCCGGGCTACAAAGATTACACTAACACCCAGCAAAATACGAGTTTGATTGGTATGTCATTGATTAAATGATAAGAGAGAAGCATATGAATAGCAATATCACTCATAGTAGAATACAAACACAAACAGATCATTGTTATGTATGATTGTTGCGTTGTGTCACTTTAAAGATAGAGCGTTCTCCTTTCAATATATCATCATCAATCTTTGACTGTAACTGCCATTTCCAATGAAGTAGCTTTAGTAGCGAAGCAAACGAGCGGTTTCTAGAATTGGATCATACCTATCAAGCAACAGAAAATTTTCTATCTGTAGCAAATTACCTACATACGAAAGTTACACATAGAAATACTAAAGTTGGATCGCAATATCATGATGCTTATCCTCTGGCTGACTTCTTTATATATAAATAGAATTTGAGTGTTTGTTCGAAAAAGCGTCATATCTTTCTTTTATCTAACAAGGTACATTCGCCAAGTGTCTCGCCGGGACTTTTTTAAAATTGATTAAAATAAAAAGTTCTCCGCGACCCAACGTGTATTGTACTAATTTTAGCTGCCTATACCGGTAACTTGCTTATTTATGAGTCTCATATATCCGGAATGTTATCGTAAACTACTATTACGCTCGGACACAAAATTGCTTTTATTTTCTTTAGATAGAACTGGACATGAATGCAAAACAAATTGGATCAAGCACAGCTTCTCCGACACGTGTTACACACCGTCCGCCATCTTGGATTCAAGTTAATTATTTTCAAATGGGAATAGGTGCAAGTGATACATCAAAATTCATGGAAAGTTTTCGAAGAAATTCACTGGTGTAGTTAGTTTGACCATATCTTGAATCGTTTTGAACCAAAAATAATAGTGCCTGTTCTCTATGCCAACATAAATGTGTGTACCAAATGTCAGCTGTAAAGTTGTACGTGGCTTATCGTTGACGAAAGATTCTCTAGACATACATACATACAGACAGACAGACTGATACACACATACAGACGTCAATACGGAAATTATATTTCTTTACGTTTCCGTAGAGGGGGTAAAACACAAAGTCTGGTCTTATCTCGATTTAGAAAACGTGATTCCAGTACAATACTTTAATGTTATAGTATCAATAAAAATCACACATGAAGAAATAATTAGAATTATGGCACACTGTCGTAAAGAGTTCATTTACACCCATTTTTTTTTATTTTTCAACATCAAAAACGTAAGCGTAACTGATGGTACTCTTCAACGTCTATTCACGAAGTGCCTGGTTGTGGTTAACATTTGTGTCCCATTTGATCACGTCAGAAAGGTAATTGAAGCTAGAAACAGGATATGGTCCCTGAAGACAATTATGCACCACTTTAAGGTTAATGTAAAGCAACGATCTCCAACAAAAGATGGCAGCACTACCTCCGTATATGTCTAATGTATTTTTATCGTTGCACGAAATGTCAATTCTGCTCCTACAAATTCAAGCCTAGAGAGGTCTAACTTTCAGGGAAGAAAGTTCATAACCAGTTCAAGAGTTCGATCAACGCAGATGTTTTTATTTTCTTTTTTGTTCATTGTTGAAAGAGCTTCAATGTTATAGGTTTTGATATTCACAACGACAGTCAAGCGATTTCAACAATGAACAAAAACGAAAATAAAAAACCTGCATTGATCGAACTCTTGAATTGGTTATGAACTTTCTTCCCTGAAAGTTAGAACTCTCTAGACTTGAATTTGTAGGAGCGGCATTGAAATTTCGTGCAACGATAAAAATACATTATACATATACGGAGGTAGTGCTGCCATCTTTTGTTGGAGATCGTTGCTTTATATCAACCTTAAGGGAATAAAGGATAGGAACTATTTATCGCAGTATCAGATATATTATGATTAACAAGGAACAAAACGTGAGAAACTGAAGGTCATATCGGAATGTATCGGGTTAAATTTCAAAAGGCAAGAAATAATCTAATAGCTGTCCATGATATTGATATCAGGCGATGGGCATGAACAAAATCTAGAGAGCTTGGGTTAACTGATTTCAAAGGTGAACCAACCTGGGTTTGGAATCTCAAGACAGCTCACAAAATTCTTACTCCCAAAGTGACGCGCTTTGCCACGTACAAACATGCTAAGTCAGAAGAAGAGATTGAGAATTCTGCGATTGCAGTTGGTATTGAATTCACCGACAAGATCGTCCAAAAGTATTCTTCAGCTGAAATTCTAAATACCGATCAATCTGGATTCAATTATAAAACTCACAGGGATCTCACACTATCTAACATGGGTAAAAGAGACACTATTGTTGGAGTAAAATCAGTGTCTGGAATATCGCATTCATATACAATTCACCCCATTGTCTCCATGGAAGAAAAACTACTTTCCCCTCTTCTTATTGTCTTACGTGAGCCAAGTGCTGCCTTTGGTCCCATTGTGCAACAGAAACTCTTTCGATCTCCAAACGTATATCAATGTAACGTGTTCCAAATCTGTCAAAGTGGACAAGAATATTCTTGAACAATGGCGGGATAATTGTCTCTCTCCCAATGTTGTCTAGTCTTTGATTCATTTTCTGTCCATCAGCAACATCTGTTTTCAATTCCAGATAACAAGTTAATCATGTAGAAATAGCAACCGTTCTGCGTGGTGCAACGTTGCTGGTCCAGACTTTAGATGTATAAATTTTTCGTCAATGAAAAGTTTACCAAACGATTTTGTGAGCGAGTTTTGCTCGATAATATTGATATAGACCTCCAGAACCGTATCAATCTTCACGTACTTATTCATAATCAGTTCAGTGCTCCAATATTCAACAACATGATTAGACACGCCTGCAACAAATCTGCATTCCCCGTTAATTGTGATTTCTTTGTTGCTCCTCATAATGTTCTCTGGCAAACTGAAGATTCGAGTTGCTCATCTCCCAACTGCACAAATGCATTATCATCCAGTGTGCTTACTGTAGTGTATATTTATGCTTACAGAGTTGATTCATCAAATCTCATAAGCATGTATAATTACCGCTATGAACAGCTATAATTAGCACTACACACAAACTAAGCCCGCAGAACTTTAAATTTTATTCAATATTAGTAAAGTGCCTGACAATTAACATGCAATAACCTCTAAAGGGTTCAAGTACGGTCAAACTAAAAGCACCAGTGCATTTCTGCGAAATTTTTACATAAATTTGGTGTATCACTTTCACCTGTTCCCATTTAAAAAAAAACTTTAATTCAATATGGCGGATACAAAATGGTGTGTGTAACATGTATGTATACACGGTGTGTCTATCATGTTTCAGGGAAGCTGTACTTGATCCAATTTGTTTTGCATATACCTACATTCATGTCTAGCTCTATCTAAAGAAAATAAAAGCAATTTTGTGTCCGAGCGTAATGGTAGTTTACGATAGATTCCGGATACATGAAGGCTCATAAATATGCAAATTACCTGATTGGACCTCTAAAATTAGTACAATACATACTGGGAACTTTTTATATTAATCAATTTTAAACAAATCCCGGCGAGACACTTGGCGAATGTACCTTGTAAGAGAAATAGCCACTCTTTGGTATCTACCGTGGCAGGAACTCTATTGTAGTTCACTGTTAATGTGTTATTAATACATTTTAGTGTTATTTAGTGATATTTACAGGATATTGCGTTAACTTCTTAGGAAGCGAAGGCAAGTTTACAACTTCCTTCTGTATACTTTGCTTTGTGCAAACTGCTTTAGAAATGTCTTGACGAATATTTATTCCCAAATGGACGTTAGATTTATACATGAATTTCTTCTAACATTTGAAATATTTGTTTTTAAACTACTGGTACATTCTCATAGTAAAACGTTTACCTGTCATTTTTTTTTGCATAGTTTTCCCTTGGTAAGCCCTGCGCAATATATATGAATATTCACCGCTTCACTATATGGTTATAAAACAACGGCAAGGTTCCCGTGTACTAGTCTAGTGCAATAACATTATTATATGCATGTTTAAAATCATAACAACTTAAAAACACTTTGGCGTTAAAACAATATTATATGATTTAATTATTTACTTGTGTATGGATTTTGCTGTTACATTATTCGCAAAAATATTAACTGTAACAAATCCAGAAAATGTTTACATTATTTGCTTCGTGTTTACCAATTACAAAAAAATGAATACAGAAGCCAAGAGATAGAAGTGACATTTACGATAACAAAAAGTTCGAGGTAGTCTTTTATGTATAACCCGAAATATATGTGACACATAACTGTAATATGTTGTACAAATACACCGTGTGTACCTTAATGTGACAATGTACAAAATATGACAATTTCGTGTCACATATATTTCGGATTATTTAAAAAGACAAACTCAAACTTTTTTTTTATAGGAGAATGTCACTTGCACCCCTCGGCTTCTCGAGTCGACAAATATCTTAAACTTCGTTGGAAAATTATAGTTTATTTTACGCATGTGGAACAGAAGAAAATCACGAAGCCACGACGGATATTGTTAATAGAAAAATAGCAAAAGTAGGATCGAAACAGGAAGGGACGAAACAAGAATTTCAAGACATAAATATACATAAAACCATGTTTTATGTTTAAGCGAAACTCTCCTTGTTTTGATGCTACCAATCATCGATCACACCATTACGTCGATTGTCGTCAGGTCTAAGTTTCTTCTGACCTATTGTTGTTTGTTTCATGCACTGTTCAACTTGTTGAAGTTGGTTACAGTTTGTATAATGTTAAGCGTAGGTGCTGTTGAAAACCGTGTAAACAATATCTAAAGCTTCATTATTCTGTGCTGTGTACTTCACGTCACAGTTATGTTTTGTTCTTTGAATAGCCTGCGTCCCCCATGGTAGGTCTATTGCACTTCCCACTTGCCTGTACACATCTTTAAGTTAGGTAACTTAGATATTATTAAGAACATTTTAACTTGCTTGCTATTACTAAAATTGCCTGTAAGTTATTTTTTTTTAAAAAAAAAGGTGGTACAGAACAGTAGTTAATTTTATGTTAATTTGTATTAATTAGGCTCAAGATTAAATGAAACTACCAATGCCAAAGAATTAACTTTAAATCAACTCTATTTGACGACCCTAGAAACCAAAGGATAAAAGTGAAATTGAGATAGAAAAAAGTCGATGTAATCCGAAATGTAAGTTACACGAACTATTCACATTTGGTACAAAGACAAATTAAGATTCAGAGTTCCTTTTCACAAAATATTAATATTTTGTGTAACTTATATTTCGACTTTTATATACCCTTGACTTCTAGGGTCGACATTTCTAAGCTACTTGCAAGACCTGTCTGAAAGTATCGGACCACAGACCTGGAAAATAAAAATACATGCCTGGTATGTTTTAATTCCTAATGACCTTTGAAATAGGACTCTTCAGGTTCAACACACTTGACCCAACGAGCCTGCCATTACTGGTAGCGTGCCTGAAACGCCTCTTTTGGAACCGCTGTCAACGCCGTCGTCGCGTTGTATTCATACATGATGTGCTCTCGGATGTCGAAGCGGGTATTTTTAAGTGTCGATTTGACTTAGGGAAAAGCCAGAAGTCACATGGAGCCTTGTCCGGGGAGTGTGGAGCTTGGCGATAACAGGAACGCCTTTGTTTGAAAGAAATGATTGGATCAAGTTCGAGCAATGGGCTGGGGCGTTGCCCTGATGCAGGTGCCTGTTTTGTGAAGCAATTAGCCTCTTACGAAGAACTGCATGACGTAGGCGATAGGAAGCGTCAAGATAGTAATCTTCGTAAATGTTGGTCCTTTTGGTATTCATGATGCACAGTGCCACGGTAGTCAAAGAATACACTCAGCATTACTTTGATTTTGTCGCCGACGTGGAGTCATCAATCAACCGATTCTACCTTTGTTTTATTTGTGTACTCTTCGTGGAATCGTTGCCAAAAGCTTGTTGAATCCTGTGTATTGTTTAGCTGTTACTGCTCATAAATTAATTTATCTTATCTTTTATATTGTTTCTGTTTGGCTATCTTTAAGTTTCTGTCAGAATTCGATGCAATATCGTTGTTCCACACGTTCTGTCCTTTGGCCCGAATGGAGTTGCGAAGAAGATTCACACAACACTAGCTGCCTAAGGGATGCTGAAACAAGCTAGGATCAGGTCACCTAGCAGGCATACGTATGAAGGATATCCCTACCACTGTGTTCACTACTTTCACTACGTGCCATCCAACGTTCACTACTTTAGTCAGAAAATATAAGGTCCGATAATTTTTAGGCAGGCCTTGTACATAAAATAGGTAAAATGCGTCGGCCTGAGGCTGCGATCCCTAAAGGCCATAAATGAATTCCAAATGTAAAATGAGCACCAAATAAACAAAAATATGTTATAACCTACACAAAGTTTTAAAGGAGGTCGTGAAAATACACTGCGAACACTAACATACAGTGAGAGTATTGGCAACTGTACAGGCGTATGTAACAAATTAGACTAAAAATAGTTTTGGCATTAGGCAAAAAAAAAAAAAATTAAAAAAAATCAAAAGTTGTAAGAGTGCTGATGAAATTTCCCTGATGTAAAAATATTTAATTCACACAAGTTAATATTTCAAGAAATACAGTTGACGAATAACATGAAGGTAAAGAGGTATTAGCAACGTACGTAAATGTGTGTGTGTTTTGATAGCAATTTCGAAGTTGAATGTGAGTAGAATATGAGAAAAGTGCTTTGTATCAATAAATTAAGAGTCAATTATAACACCTATTAGGCTAATTTCCAATGGTGGTCTCTATTAGGATGTGGTTATCTAATCCACATTCCTCAATGCATCCTCTTGGTCATGCTAGAGTCGACAGTAACTGCCTCCCTTGTCTGATATAGGATTTGCATTATATTTATGATTTCGTGATACTTTTGGCTCAGGCCATCGGGTATAGAAGGTTGTTTATATAGTTTTTACGACTATAGGCGGATAAATTCAGCAAATTACTTGTTATATGAACAATCTCCCTGCAAGTGGACATAGAAGAAAGTAGGGACACAGATGTTTTAAGCAATGCACCCGAAATAGCCTTGTGTTTCTTGTGTAGATGATGTCTATGGTTGACTAATTGCGGGAATTGAACCAAAGGCAGAAAACATTCGATATTTAAATATAACGAGGGAATGACTTCTTTGATATCCACAACAATATAAGGCAGGGGAACCGAATATGGCCCACCTTATCTTTGTTGATTTTTTCGCTAAGAAAGGCTATTTTTTCGTGCGAATCGACTGGACCATCAAGTTGGGAGACTATTTGGACAAATGAAAAAAATAAATCTGCTTCCTAGAAATGACGTATAAAAATGTAATAAATCGAAAACTAATAAAATGTTGCCAGTGGTCGCAATATGGCACGCTATAAAAAACAAGAGCGTATGGCAAAAATTATATGTAATCTTTCTGTATTACTCATATATGCTACACACTGAGAGATATACATGACAAGCATACATAATTTATATGACATTGCAAAACCAAGAATATTGTATTAATACAAAATGCCAAAATTTGTAAAATACAAGTGAACATACAATAAGACAAAATATGAATAAATAAGAAGAAGTGTAACACAAACGAAGAAGTTTAGAACGTCACGTCTCAGATGAGGGACAAAAAAATTGTCCATGATTTTTAGCGGTGATTACAACATACTCTTCATGAACGTATTTGCGTTACTACACGCAAAGGTGCATGTCTGCAACCTTATCTGCCTGACAAAGGTAACGAAACCAAGATTCACAAGGCTTGGAGCAACTCAGTGAAGGTTCTTCAGGACTATTAGAAGCAGTTGCTGAAATTCTAAACGTGATGACACTTGATTTGTTTTGGTTTTAATCTTCTTATTCTTTGCATTGGAGTTTCCTTATTACCTGCCATTATCTTCGTTTTAATTACTAAACATTATAATGATGAGTGTTCAGTACAAACATTTCAAATATCTATTTCTTTCATTTTAAACAGTTATGACTGCATTTTGCCAAATATGGCGGTTGGCCATACTGCTTACTATCGACCTCTTTACTTTTTTAGGCGACTGCTAGTTACACAATGCAATGCATTGCGTCATACACATTTTATGTTCACGTATGCTCACATAGCTACATTATCCATGCATTATACTCATTAGGTTTTCAACAATAGATACTGAAACGAAACATTACTTACTTTGCTAAAATAACAGCAAAATATTTTCTTGCTCAATATGCCACTTCAACTGGAGCAGCTGCCGCTCACGCCACTCGCAAAGAAATGAGTCGCGCAAACATGCTTTCTCTTGTCATGAGATTATAATTTACGGTGACATCTAGTAGCACCAACGGATAGCTGCAGAGACCTGGGGGTGGGCCATATTGAGGACCCGGGCCAAAATCGGTACACTTACCTTACTATTAGGAACGAGCACCTATAGCTCAGTTGTAGTGCGTTGGCTTTGCAATCGGAAGGACCTTGGAACGATTACAGCAGCCGATCATCCTGACTGAGGTTTTCCTCAATCATACCAGGCAAATACTGGGATGGTACCTATTAACTAGGCCCTGGCCGACTACCTTCCACTATCCTCTCCCTAACTATATCCTGGTCTGAGCCTTAGATGCCAAAAGGCCATAAATAAATTCAAATAAATAAACATCTCGTTGGAATGCACAGGAACATTAAAGAAAAGTCAGCAGATAGTTGTTATTCTGCTATCACCTTTAAATTCTCGTCAATGCAAATACTTGTAATCTTCTAATTTTCTTCTTGTAACCGCTTCCTCTTCAATTTCTTTCAAGTGACTTTCCCTTCAATTCCTTCTTCATTAACTTCTCATTTCCTAATGTTTGTCCCTGTACTTCATTTCTTATTTAAAACTTTTGTGTTTGAATGTTTTTCTTCATTTCACTTAAGTATAACTATTATTTTAGAGCATTCTATCTTATTTTGTAATCATTTGTATTAATAATTTATATAATAAACCAGGCTGAATGAACATAAATCAATAATTATTTCTCTTTTTATTTTCTCTTTAAATTTATTTTCTTGTTAATCTGTTTATACAAATCAAATGTTCGCACATCTAAAATGAAAAACTTACTGGTACTTTTAACAATTTCGTTGTCATTGTAGAGAAGTGGACATACAGGATTTTAGAACAATCTAGACACAATTTAGGAATGATGTCCGTGAAAAGTACTCGCTAAGGAAACAGCGCTGTTATATTTTATTTTCTCCCAAGAAAATGAATTGAAAACAACGTTAAGTCCGTCGGCCTGAATTATACACAATAGCTCATGATAACGAAACAAAAGGAACTGACAAGGAAACATACAATGGGGCAGGAAAAAGTTATACTTTTTTTTTCTTCCGTCATGTTCAGAATGTCAAAGTATCTGCGCATACAAATTTTAGCAACTCGAGCGCAATTACTTTGGGAGATATCGATGATATAAAAGTCAGATTCTTATTTCTGGAGAGTGATGAAAAATGTGGAAATACCTTTATATTTGTTAAATGCTGAAATAAATGGAAAGCAAATACATGGTAATGGGTACTGGATGAACTACTGGAGGGTATGTTCTTCACGGGCGCCATCTTGAAGTCGCCATATTGAATCGTGATTGGTTTTCTTAAATAGGAAGAGTCATGTAACAGGGCATTCTGAGCTAGAGTTTTACGGGAAACACGTTTCTGAAGTCAATTTTGCCGTAAATGTATTATTGTGAGAGAGAATGGTGTGTGACATTAGTATTGACGAATGATGCAATAGACTGAAAATCCATATTTTGTTTTGAAATAATGAAGGAATTGAAACTGAAATGCACACAAATGCATCTATATTCAGGAACAATTTGTATGCATTTTCTTCACAATGGCAAGTACTACACAATGACAACAAACTACTCCCAGAGTTTCAATCCAAAAGCGCTAATAGTCCATAAGTTATAGCGGTTTTAATAATAAGAAGTGCGTGGGAGTAAATTGGATAGTTGGACTTTAAAATGCGTTTTACGAGAAATCATCTTTCATGGACATCACCATTCTTTCCCTGTACTCTTAATTTTTATTTGTAATTTGATCTGAAGAAAAATATGAAACTTTTGCTTCAGGATAAGCGTTAGCTGCGAGGATTTATTGCAATGTTTGTGGTATTTTTAAGCACAGCCTTTTGTTTATATGCACTTATTGTTATTATAATTAAACTTCACCGGATAGACCATTCACTGGAAATAAAATATAAATTTTATTATAACCATTTTATACACATATGGAAAAAAGTTTGTTTCCACAGATTTTTCAATTTATTTCTCTATGAATATTATTGACCCATTGCATAGCTGAATATGAAATGTTTACAGCTGTAATTGTTTATATTTATATGATAAAGAAAACTTGATTTTAAAGCATACAATTTAGTTTGGGGAATTATGTGATAGTACCCTTAGCAGCACAGAATATTGGGCCAATATCGGCTCAATACTGGGCCAGTAACTGCCAATCAGTAACGGTTGGGCCAGTAACTGCCAATCAGTAACAGTTGGGCCAGTAACGGTCGATCAAGGTTGGCCCAGTATTGGGCCGATATTGGCCCGATATCCTGTGCTGTTAGGGTAGGATTTTACCTTAGATGTTCGTATGAACGTAAACAAATCTCTACAGAAGAAAAAGTTTGTTTGACGCCTTCCTGACTTCAAGATCAGCAGACTTCACTGTTAGGGCAAAAGTGTATCAACTGCATAATATTAAGAGAAAAGTGGTGGAAGAACCTGTTTCCTTATAGACATGGCAGTTTGTCGTATTTTCTTTCAGTACCATCAAGCAAAACTTACCGGGTGGAAATGCCATAATAATACCTCGGCTAAGGTCCAGATCGCTATCTTCTCAATTCCTTCAGGTGCGAAACAGAGAAACGCCGTTTTTGACATGTGACGGGTGTAGATCATAACTGATTGTACAACCCTTATAACGTCAATTAAAAAATAAGTAAATGTCGTTCTCTGTCCTTCATCTTTGGTATAACCACTAGTTACTATTCTAAAATCTGACAGGCTTTAAATATATTTTCCCAGAATAAACCGTGATTAGAAATTGTATTATTCCTTGACGATTATTTTTATGTAGAAGATAATTATCGATATAGTGGACAGTGTACTGATTGTGAGATCAAGATATTACCTATAATCTGACTGAGATAATTTTTGAATAGAGACTAAACTACCTGACCGGAATTAACAATGACCAAGTATGCTGTTATGAAATGTATGGAATACTCCCGAATTAGCACTCCTAAAGCATACATAATACATTTAGATCATTATATAAACACAATTTATCGCTTACATGTAATATGCGACTGCAAATAATTTCGAGAAATTAGATTTTTGCCGGATATTGCTGATTTCCAAAATTTCATCTCTATCCAACTTTTCGGATTGGTGTAATGCGTGGAACTTGAACATGAATCCCTCAAAATCTTATTTTAGTACTATTTCATTAAAGAAGGATCAAACCGTTGGGGATAATGCTATCGCTAAATTTCCCTCTCAAAATGACCTTAGAGTGGTATCGAACGAACAACTTATGTTTTCTGATCACGTGAAATCTGTAACTAACAGCTCTATGAGCTTACTTCGTCTTCTTTACAGATTTACTTAAATTAAGGACCTCAATGAATTGAGTATATTCTACAAAACCTTCATCTCCTTAGAATTGAATATTGCTCCCCAGTATGAAATATGGGGAGCAAAAAGAATCTCGTATTGATTTTGTTTTAGTTTTCTTGCTATAGTGAAAAGAAGAATACCATCCTTAAGCAAATCCAAATTATTATCCATTCTTGTCCTTCTCATTCCTGTTCTCGTCGCAAGGTGGCAGATGTGATGTACTTATACAAGATACTTAATTGGAAGCTCAGAACTGGAATTTTTTTACTTCTGTGTTCCCTTGCGAATAGCCAGAAATAATAAGCTGTTTCATCGTACTACGCCTAGGTTAAGAATACTGCAGCGCTCCTAATTCTATAAATTAGCAACTGTGAATAATAATCTTCGTTCAAATATTGATATATTTTGGATCTGAATACACTTTTCGTCGAATTCAATTGCATTGAATTTTACTTAAGGCTTTAGGCAGCTTTTCGTCGAGTGCAAAATACAAATAATTGAGTTATTCCTCTTGTGTATTATTCTCATGTTACTGATATCACGTGTCATTTTATAGTTTAATTTAATGTTATTTAGTTTGTAGAAATATTATTTAGTATCAATGTAAAATTGCTATCTCAGCTGGACCTGAAACTTAATAAATAAATCATCGTAAAATGTTTTATAATATATAACTTTTCGTGTTTAAGTAGATTATTTTTTTCCAGTTTCTAAGCTGGTGTGTTTTTATTTATTTATTTTCCATAGCAGACAGTTTGAACGTTTTCAGAGTTTAACATATACAACGAATTCCGTTCTTTGGGGACGCTGAGCGTCATTAAATGTTGAGTGAACATAAAAGTCATTTAATTTAGGAAGTGGGATTCAGTTCATATATTACATTATCTTTAACATAGAAATAAGCACATCAAGCTATAGTAGCATCACTCATTCATATAAGAAAAACAAGTAAAGAGTCGAAGTACTGGGTCGTGACAGACATTTCGACAGAGTCGTGACGAATGGAGAGAATAGAGTACAGGGAAGGCTCTCAAAGAACTCTTCAAAGAGCCGCAGCAACAACAACAACAGTATGTCATGCTACTGGGATCCTTTTGAAACGTCTTTTCTTGTAGGAGATGATGGATGGTGCCATTGTATCGATTGACACTCCAGTTCGCCTTTCGTCTTCATTGACTCCTGTCTCATCGAATATAGAAATGCCATTGTGAAAAATATTTTCTTTCATTATTTAAGAACATCCCTTGTGTGGTTTGTTTCATTTAATCCCAAACTAGCAACATCGAAACAGTATTGATCACAGACGTGATCAAATAAGATACTAAGTTGAGGTTAGTCACTTTGAATTAAACATTTGGGTACGGTGGTTTTAATAATTACAAGGATTCATTTACATGCTCACTTTTCCAATATAATATCAATAGCAATTACTTAATTTGATGAAGGTTAAAGTGTCAATTTTACAGATTCAAACCAACAAGCATTAGTAATACAACAGTTTCACAAATTAAAATAATAACTGAACTTTTACGCCTTCTTGTTGATTAATCAAAATATAAATTGGTTCTTTGCTATTCAGTTTCCTGAAGATCAACATGCAGCCAAGTTCTGTGCGCCACAAAACGTCAGCACTGCCAGAAGCATGTGTTGTACACGAACAAGAGTTTTTGGCGAAATCGGTGATTTCGAGGCCCCTTAAGAAAAAAGATATTACAGATAGAAACATGAGCTTTCAAAGTTGAGGAGATATGGAAAATATGTGCAGGTGTGCTAAATATCATATTCGTAGCTTGAAGCATTTCAAGTTGTGGACCCCTGAAATTGTGTATTTTAGGCTAACTGACTCATTCATTCACTCACTCACCCACTTATCATATTGTTTAGGGTGTTCGGAATAAGCTAGAAACATGAATTTTGGCATGAAGGTGGAGAATGATAAATAGATAAAGGGAAAATTCCGACATGTTGAAAAACTTGCCATCTTGTATTCAAAATGGCCGCCAAACGTAATTTTTTTAGAATACACAGCCTAAACGATTAAAGCTAGAAAAACAAAATTTGGTATGAAGGTACATCATCTTTAGTAGGTTAAGGAAAGATTACAA
>JAGDQP010014831.1:5737-26356 GCA_022664845.1 Lepisma saccharinum | reverse complement strand
TTGGTAAACTTTAGTTTTTATATGGGCCAGTCTAGTAACTTTGGACTTCGGCCCGTCACGATTCGCCAATTAGCTATTAAAATTCACACCCATGCCCCTGCCAGGACTCGAACCCGGAACCTTTGAGCCGTTGGCCTACCGCCGCAGACCGCACGGCCACCCGGCCGGCGTTGGTTTGAAGGTGTCCCATCACGAATAGGTTATAGGGGCGGTATGGGGGAAGATCTGCACCATGGAAGCCCGGAGAGTCTGGTTACGATAAAGGGGCGCAGCGAAGCGAGTATAGATATATCGTTATCGGAACTGCAATACCCACTATGTGATTTTTTTTAACTTTTCATGTTTTGGTACCAGTTTATAGTTCTGTGTACTGTGCATACTGTAGAAAAATCGCGAGGAAACAACTACTTTTTGAGATTTAGCAACTAAATTTTAGTAAATAAATTTTATTCCAGACTTTAGTCCAGAAACCGGTTTTTTGTCCTTCATGAAAAATTCATAGTCAGCCACATAGGAGTATTGCAGTTCCGACAACGATTTTATACACGTAGAAAAAGCTCCGGCAAAAACAGTAGAGGTGCAAACAGTTCAGCCAACTTCTTCAGTCCTAAAATGTGGTGAAATGGAAGGTGGATAAGCCAAGTTTCTCGGTGACAGCATGTAAGAGGAACACTGGAAGTTGGCGCGAGGGGGCAAGGTTCATGATCATCAAACCATAAGGCTGGTGGCGGCTCTAAACCCACCACGCCCACCACCAAACCGATGGCTAGAACATCATGAACACCTCGCGCCATCTTCCAGTGCTCCTCAGTGTCCCACAAAGTTTTGCGCGTCACAAAACGTCAGCACTACCAGAAGTATGTTATACAGGAACAAGAGTTTTTGGCGAAATCGGCGATTTCGAGGCCCCTTATGAAAAGAGATGTTAAAGATAGGAATATGAACTCTCAAAGTTAAGGAGATATGGAAAATATGTGCAGGTCTGCAAAATTCATATTCGTAGCTTGAAGCATATTCGAGTTGTGGACCCCTGAAATTGCGTATTTTAGGCTTACTGATTCATACACTCACATTCACTCACTCACTCACTCATATTGTTTAGGGTGTTCGGGATATGTTAGAAACATGAATTAATTTTGGTATGAAGGTGGAGGATGATAAATAGGTAAAGGGAAAAAATCCATCATTTTGAAAGGTCGCCATCTTGTATTCATAATGCCACCAAACGTAAAATTTCAAGGAATACACAGCCTAAATGGTTAAAGCTAAAAGCCGAAATTTGGTATGAAGGTACATCATCTTTAGTGTTAAGGAAATATTACAAAATCTTGAAAAAGTTGTCACCTTGGATCCAAAATGGCCCCAAAATGAAATTTCTATAGAATACACAGCCTAAACGGCTGGAGCTAGAAAAACGAAGTATAGTATGACGGTACATATCATTAGTAGGTTAGGAAAAGATTACAAAATGCTTCAAAGACACAATCTTGAAACCAAAATAGCGGACCTCATAATCCATTTTCCACATCGTGTGACCTAGAGATACGATATTTGGCATAAATGTGTATTATCAAGAGTAGTTTAGGAAAATATTACAACACTTTAAAAAAAGTAGCTATCTTGGATTCAAAATGACAGCCCAAAAACTATTTTCCACACCGTTCGAGAAATGCGATTTGGTATGAAGGTATACCATCACGACTTTATCACTACAATATAAGATAAAGCTAAAAAAGGCTCCATCTTTAATCCAAAAAGGCCGCCCAAAACCCATTTTCTAAAGGACTGAAGCTAGAGAAACGAAATTTGGTATCACGAGTAGGATACAATAAATGGGGCAAATCACCCGGGATATGGGGAAGATCTGCACCATGGGGCGCAGTTCTCTGGAGAGTCTGGTTGCGATAAAGGGAGCGCAGTCCCCCCAAAACCCCACAAGTTGTGGGTGCAGCCCGCCACGGGATACTGGGGGTAGCGCTCCTAGCATAGCAACTATATACCGTATAATACACTTACAAAAATCTGTGAAATCCGAGCAAAAGCACCAGAGGTGCAAAAAGTTCAGCCAAGTTGTTCATCCCTAAAAAGTGGTGAAATGGAGGACGGATGAGCCAAGTTCCTTGGCGACAGCATGTAAGAGGAACATTGGAACTTTGCGCGAGGTAGCAAGGTTTATGATCTTCAAGCCATAAGGCTGGTGGCAGCCCTAAAACCCACCACGCCCACCACCACCAACCTAAGTCTCAAAGTCGAACATTATTAACCTTGCCACCTCGCGTCAAGTTCCGGTGTTCCTCTTACATGCTGTCGCCAAGGAACTTGGCTCATACGTCCTCCATTTCATCACTTTTTAGGGCTGAAGAAATGGCTGAACTTTTTGCACATCTGGTATTTTTGCTCGGATTCGTAACTACATCTTACACAGAGATAAGCATTGTTGAAACTCTACTCTCATACCTAATTATCGACATTACAAGAGAGTTCTCGAAGGGTGATGTTTGAAGAATATGCTGAGTGATAATGGACTTCACAGGCTCCTGCCTAGTTTCATATATGTTTTCGGATGGATAGAGATAATAGACTTACACAGTGTTGAAAAATTGTCTGTTTGTCATTGCTGGACGCCGCTGATTTGTTTAAACAATAGTTTTATTTATTGTTTCTTTTACCAGGTATCAAGAAACTCAGCTCTTGTAAGTCTATAGCTCGAGTAGTCTTAAAGTCAGGGTTTTGGATTTTCACTGAGATGACACGCAGGTTCGAACCCTGCTACTGGACATCCTGATTAATATTTCCAAGAATTTTACCCTAGCTTCACCAGGTAAATGCCGTGACGATGCCTAGACAAAGGTCCTGGCTGCAATCATCTATATACCTTTAGTAGGAAGAGTGATCACCAATGTATGTAATCTTTCAGACTGGCTTAGACTTTACATTAGATATCAGTGAACGACCAGAAATGTAAATTTTTATATATAACTAAGTACCAAAGTAAATCGGTCATACCAGGTTCAGGCCACCGTACAACCATCAATCAAAACTTTTTTTCTTTGTAAGTTTAAATACGAATTAATTACTCTTTAGTAGATCAACTTTGTTCAATGGGTAAATCGTCGATTGTTATTATCGGATAGCATCTATAGTTCATTATACGCAAAATTGTGATGGTATAAATTTGCTCCACGTATTACTTCCAGGCGATGTGCCGTACTAACATCAATTAGCTCATTTATCAGCGCCCCAGTATGAATGCGGGGAAGCTATAGAGTGTATCCTGTCTGTCTATCCGCCTGTACCCTCTAGATATAGTAACTACAAATCAGACAGAAAGAGCCATACACAGTTGGATTTCTAATGGGAAATGATGGGAAAAACTATTAATTTGACCCTTAAACTGGCAGGTCCTATTCATTTGCTTAGTATTCTCCACGCTAAGAATGGACGCTGTATCCTTAATAAAAGTAAAGAGAAACTGATTTCAAATTTCTGGGAGGCCCTTTATATTTTGATTAACATTTTCTATTTTTTAAGAATCCGTCCGCATTACATTTGATATTATACGGAAGCGCTTTGGTCTTGTCTATAAAGTCATTACTTTGCTTGATGATATTAATTTGGTAGCACGCATTTATTAATTTCTTACCCTTCCCACAACAGCAAGATCAGAATATTATATAATACATTACACGTCCTTTTGAGGTGATTACTTTCCTGTAACGTTTATCGTGTGTTCAATTAAACAATGTCTTTCAGTTTTAATATTATCAATTGTTGCTTCACGACAACTACTTTTAATATTATTTTGACATCCCAGTCTTCTAATGTATTGTAGTATTAGAACATAATTACCTTTAATCGTCACGTAAGAAATAATTGAAAAAAAGCTCTTGTTTAAAAGCAACTTTCGATTTGATTCATACCAGTCCTTATGGTATTATGGCGGCTGAAAACTATTGTAACTATTTTTCGTGTTTCATTTTATGTGTAATAGTTATTTTGTTTATTTTGGAGGGTTACTGTAGATCAGAGGTAGAGCTGTATAATAATAGTTGTTGTGGTAGAGCTTGTGGTAGGTCTTCTGACGTTCCTAAAGAAATAACATAACCAAGGCATCCTTCCTGAAAATAAACTTAATTATTTTACTGCTGGCCATCTCGGGTTCCTGATCTCAATCCTTGAAGTTTCCTAAAGAGAAGACTTATTAGTCTAAGTGTGAGGATACCTTTATATTTCCAATTCTGAATGGACTTCGAGAAACGATTTCTTTTCAAGCAATTTTATTTAACAAATAATAATAAAAACAATAACAAATAAATAAGGAATACAGTAACAAGTTATCTTGAGGGTTTTGGAATTGTGTTGACTTTGAAACTTTCACAAATATAAAGTAGGGCGACTTCGTGAGGCGAAGCTTTCAATCCATTTCACAAATATACATTAAACCGAACTTCGTGAGGCGAAGCTTTCAATCCATTTCACAAATATACATTAAACCGAACTTCGTGAGGCGAAGCTTTCAATCCATATAATGGAGCTTATAAAATTGGGAGTTACATTATTGAACTTTTCTTGCTTCACATATAAATACAAATGATACATATTTCTAATTACTTGACAATATCAAATTTGGAGAATACTTTATCTCTCAAGCTATAACTTAAATTACTAAATACAGAATAAGAGAATAGGGATCGATCGGATACATTTAACACAGAGAGAGAGAGAGAGAATGAGAGAAGCAAAGTTAAACACGAATAATCAAATCATTTCCCATAGTCAAAGTCCTTGTAGGATACAGTAATCTCATAGCAAGAAGTTCCATTTTCACTATTCTCAACAAGCAGGCCGTTATATCCCGTATGACCTGTGACCAAAACTACTTTGCTGAGCAATTATTTTGTACCAGAACTTCACTCTAATTCCTTCCCGTATCGTTAAGGCATTTATTATAACTACTTCAAGTATTTTCTTCTCAAAAATAGACAATGTCAAAATAATATTATTTCTTAATGCAAAGTGCTATGGAAACATAATTGCTGGAGAGATTCTGAATTAATTTTAAGCAAACAAATACTAACACTCCATATCAATCTCGGAAAGGGGGATTATAGAAAAACATTATTCTAAAGCCTACTAAGTAAATTGAAATAGATCTGATCTTATTGTAGAGATGTTCGATGTTTGTCTTCGATTCACACACTGACATAATAAGACAAATACAAATAGCATTTTAAGCACTTTCTGATTGACGTCGTTTCTTCTGGAAATTTCGACGTGACGTTAATTATTGCGTTATTTTCAGAGAATTAGTGATTGCACGTGTTGTTTGTTTCAAGCCAATTTAGGTCTTTTAATTTCTAGGGAAAACAAGGGATCTTGCGGTTAGAAATTAAGGATAAAAGAGTCCATCTTTCCTGTTGATCAATTCTGAAAGGATATCATTCCGGAGTCAACCAACGTTTCGTGGTTTCCAAAATTCTGTTGTTCCAATAATAATATATAGTCACTTCCTTTACTAATTGCTAAAATAGCTTTGCAATCAATACCACAAAATCCTGTTGAGTGGCATGATTTCATCATATATGCGATTCATTCTCAAGACAGAAATACATTCAATTTCCTTTTCTCTCATCCTTTCTTACAAACACGGTTTATGAACCATAGACCGTGATCATTCCGTAATAAGGAAAATAGGTTGGGATTTTGAATAATTTAGGAAAGGGAAAAATATAGAAGGAATAAATTGAATTTTCTGAAACAGATTATTTAATTTATCTGCCACAGTATGTTTCTCAAATTGGTTTTGTGTCATATAACTAACAAGGTTTCTTCCGAGAGGACTTGTCGATGTATGTAAACGCTTCGCACATTCGTGACGCAATATAAGTATCTGTATCTCGGAGTTAAACTGCACTATGTCATTTATTTATTATTAAGTTTCAGATACAGCTAGAGTTGCCCTTTTACACAGAAACTAAATAACATTGCAACAAACTAAATAACATTACTACAAACTAAATAACATGAAATTAAATTTTAAACAACACATAACACAGCAATTGATATCACTAACATGACGATTATAATACACAAGAGGAATAACTCAGATATTTGTATTTAGCGTTCGATGGAAAGTGTTTTTAGATCCGAAAATATCGATATTTGAATCGAGATTATTATACATAATTACTAGTCTGTGGAATAAGAAGCGCTGCAGTATACTTAGCCTAGGCGTGGTACAATGAAGGATGTTATTATTTCTGGTTATTCGCAACGGAACACGGAAGTAAAATTTAGATATCAACTCTCCAGTTCTAAGATTCCCGTTAAGTATCTTGTATAAGTACATCAAATATGCCAGATTGCGACGAGAAGAGGGAACGTGGAGACCAAGAACGGATAATAACTCGGGTTTGCTTAAGCTACGTACTGATGATATTCTTCTTCTGACTATAGCAAGAAAAAAGTTCAGAACAGAATCAATATGAGATAGATTAGAAATACTAGCCATGTTCCAAATTGGGGAGCAATATTCAATTTTAGGGGAGATGAAGGTTTTGTCTTGCCAAACACGAGCTCAGAACATATTTTTGTAAGTTTTAGCACGGACTTCCTGCAGGTATACACAACAATGTCATTGTTTCTTATTACCTTTTCATAAATAACCATATATATGGTAAAACGTTGAAATTAACACTGAAAAATTGACTGTCAATTTTTCAGTGTTAAGTTCAACATTTTACCATACGTGAGAAGGTAAATACTATTCACTAAATACTAAATACTAAATAGCACTGGACGATAACACAAAGATTCCTAACAACTAAAATTTTCACATGTAGTGTAGTGCCTGGGCCTAGTAACCAACAATGAGGAGTTCGGAGAGTGTCTAGGCGAGAGGAACATTCTATATACACAGAGAATTGGCCGTACCATGGTGGTGCAATGGATAGAATACCTAGTCGGCAAGTAAGAGATCCGGGTTCGAGTCCCAGCCAGAGCGGCTGTATTTTTTTCTGTGTTAATTTTAACATGTCATTGTTTGTTTGTAGTCGAATTGGCAATTGATATTACAACACTATGTCGTAAACAAATATGAAAGAGCGTGCTCAAATCTACAAAACTATCCAGTGAGTTCTAGTTTTACAAAAAGTGGCATAGAGCAGTTTGCCTTCGAGGTACAGATCTATGAAATGTAAGCTTCAGATGTGAGCAATCGCTTGGTGTAATTAGTTGATTACTCCTTGGAGTTTGAAGAAAGTCGATAATTACTATACTATTAATTTCCTCGTTACATATATGAAGACCTCGGGGGATAATAATGATAACCCTCCAAATTTCAGGTTAGTTTGTAGAATTTCTTAGTCACTTTTTCTTTCATCTTGAAAATTAATGTATTTTTCTCCACCAGATGGTAGCGTTGCAGCCAATTTATATATGATAATTCTAAAGCACTTATAGTAAGTCGAACTTCCTAGTCTAATATCTCAATATTAAGGGAATATGCATTATCATTATTTAGACCCCGAGGTCTTCATATAGTAAAGAAATGGAAGAGGATGGTCCTACATTTATTCAAACTCCAAATTACACATTTGACTTCGTTGATTTATTCATTCCGTTTTTTGAATCACAAATATGTTTAAAGTGACAAGTATCAACATACTAGATATTACTTGTTACACTTTACTACAGCATTCACTATTATTTGAAAAATAATATTGATAACCTGTAAATATATTATTTCTCTTTTATATTAACAACCCGAAAAGATTGTTCAGATGTGAACGCTTATTTGTAATTTTCAAGTTATCAATTATTTGGGCGTTTCAAAGTATTCGAGAATAATTTCCCTATTACTTTAGCAATTCTTCTCCTGAATCGTTGAGTATAAACTATTCTTATATTATTCTTGTAATATGGAATGCAGTATACACATATTTTTATTTTGTTTTTACAGGTAAGCGTGGATTTATCTACATGGAAAATTATTTACGGGAATATGTGAGTACATGAAGCATGCAATACACCAATTCAGAAGTAATATACTAACTAGATTTTTTGAACACTTTCTTTGAAATTTATAAATAGTTGATTCAATTGTTACAACGTTTTATTTCTTAAGTCAAAATAAGAGTACTGTAACTTCACGCCTCTATAAATGTCATTGCAATCGATTGCAATACTTACAGATAATAAAATATTATACATGCGTTGTCCTAGTCCTACCTGCTTGTATGCAGGCTAATCAAAGTGTCACAGGTTCGATATATCGTAGAACACATAGAATCCATATAGAAAACTGGCTGTGTTAAAGACAAGACCAATAGATATTATATGCCGGCCAATATGCATTATCAGCACGGACCGAAATGGGAACATCTACAGTTTAGACTCTTTCGACTTACTAATTTCTAGTTGAGTGTTACGGAAAGTGAAGGGCTAGTAACAAAATCCGGATAAAAAAACTGTTTATTTAAAAAGTGAGATAAACGACTTCTATCTACTTCTTGTACAATAATGTAGCTAGTCGTAAAAAGTAGTACCAAGACGATTGATTCATGAACGGTTTGCTACTGTATTTAGGAAAGTATACACATAAGAAAATAAAATGTTTCCAGCGACCAATGTGAACAACTAAACGTTTGGAATTTAACATACATAGAGAACCCCTATTATAATTTTAAGACATATCGGCTAAAATTAATCGTCGTACACCCATCTAAAGATGCTTGAACATTCCCCCTTTTTGAATAAAATAGTTTAGGTGGAGCTAGCCGAGTTAGTCGTAAAGAACAACAGAGTGCCATTATCTAAAAAAAACGCGGATTTTTTACTTGCCGGGCTCTTGCCATCAGCTCTTTATTTTATAATAAGCATAATAATTATTATCAAACCGCCGTAGCTCAGTGGTAGAGCGTTGGCGTAGCATTCGAGAGGTCATAGGTTCAATCCCAGTAGCCGACCATCCCGACTCAGGTTTTTTCAGGGTTTTCTTTCAGGCGCACCAGGCAAATGCCGGGATGGTACCTTCAATTTAGGCCGTGGGTGACACCCTACTGAATTCTTTCCCCTCCATTATCTCGGCCTGAGCCTTATATAAATTTAAAAAAAATCAATAATATTTATTAAGGCGAAGGCCAATGATTTGATCAACAGAAATATAGTCGTCCAGTTACAAGTGAGCAGAGGGGCAAATGGGATCTACATCCGTTGAGAGTTCTCCACAGTTTTCACACGGAAAAGAGATAACATAAACAGCATATTTTTAATTACATTTCTGTGTACCTTTGGTAATAAATGTGTTCTTTGTCCATTAAAGAAACACAATGAAGCTACAGCCCTGCCCTTCATTCAAGATATCATATTGTCATTTACCTGGTACTATTGAGTAAATGGTGGTAAAGCTTCAATGAGAATGGCTGGTGTGAGCAGGGCTCGATGCTGTTAGCCTCTACAGCACCGAGGCTTCACATAATAAACCATTTTTATTAATATGTTTTTCTGAATAGTGTGAAAAATGACACTTTAAATTGAAAATTATCTAGAGCAGAACACTTGCTCGGAATGAATGCGACATTTTATTACCACCAATTATATCAGTGGTGCTGATTTTTTTTTTTCACTCATCGATGACAAGTGGTTATGTTTGTTAAATTCAAAGCTATTGTACGTATCATAATCCAGCTGCTCATAAAAGTTAATAGAAATCAGATGTTAAAATTGACTACACAGATTGTGGGCGTTTTCTTTTGTAGTATACATTAGAACGAGTGAAGAAGAGACTCTAATTAGTGTTGAGTACTCTGGTCATCTTTTATCTAGTAAGTACCCACCTCCATCATGATTAAATTGCTAGCAAGTTGGGATTCTGTTATTGAATTCAGGTCGGACAACTCCATCCCACTGCTAATTAGTTGAACAATGCATGAAGAGAGCTTCCGTGTTAGGGTGGTTGCGAGATTCGTCAGAATTATTGGATTTTGTGAGGAGGACGAAACTTATTTCGCACTATTTGAGGTTAAAGGCTGTTGACGGGATTCCAATGAATATTAATTTTTATTAAATCAAAGCAGCTGAAATGTTAAGGAACTTATTTATTTATTTATTTATGCATCTTCAACAGAGATGTTCATCTCCAGTTAAAGAAGGCGTATACAACGTAATATTACAAGATACTGTAATACAATAATACATTAAAGGATAGAAGTAAGAATACAAAACTACAGCTGCATACATTTGAGGAGAAGCATCCGGCTGTTCCAAAAATGATAAATCTTTGGAATTTCAAAAGTGCTGCTATTTAGGTCCTTGATGCCTCCTCATTCTTTCCATGACATTTTTTTTATATAATGGTACAAAGAAAAAAAAAGAGACTATAATGATTTTTGTATTGGTCCCAAAGTGCTAAAAAATGGTTTACGTTCATAAGGAAAACCAGACATGACTCACCTCCGTGGTCGAGTGGCTACAGTAGATGCTTTCGGAACAGTAGGTTCGAATGTTGTTGCTTGCCATCCTCGCTCAGGTTTTACGGTGTTTTTCCAAGCTTGATGAAAATAGTGCCGGAAAGAAGCCTAAGCTAAGGTCCTGCCATTACCTTCTCATTTCTTCACCCCACGTGTTCACCGAGACCCCTTTCCCCTCAAACTGTGAAAGACCCCTTACTCCTCATACTGTGAAAGACCCCTTACTCTTCAGACCTTAGTTACCCCTACAGCCTATATAATGCTTGTTTTTAAAATCTCTGAAATTTTCGGTTCTGATAATTAGACAATAAATTATTTATACTTTGGGGACAAAATTCCAAATCATATGAGATTGAGAAACTATATTTGCCAAGTAATAATAACCACAAATTCGTTAAGCTTAGAAGGGAGGTAATAGAGAAGAATAAGGAAACCCGTGTTTATTTTCTTAAGCAAACAAGTGAGGAGGAGTCCAGTCGGGAGACTGTGCAAAGAAGCTACCGCCAGGCTTCAGCAGCGACCATCCTATTTATATGATCAGTGTTGCGTTCGAAAAATTGCAGTGAGACCTTTCCAACGATACATCAACTACTTTCTTAGTTCCAGTAGCTCCAAAGTTGAAAATCGTCCCCGAGACTCGGGAGTCACCAGTGCAATCTGTATGAACGATACGGTTTTGAAATCGTATTGCCCAGACCTTTCCTACGACATCTCAACCACTTTAGTAGCCATACTATTTCCAAAGTTGAACATTCCCCCCGAAACTCAGGATTGCCCCTACAATCTAGAAGAATGATACGAGTTTGAACTCGTGTTGCCGAGACATTTCCAACGACACCTCAATCACCTTCCTAGCCCTAGTAGTTGCAAAGATACGAGGGTTAAGTCATAAGTCATGGCAACTATTTTTTTTCTTTCGAATGGGGGATAACAGGATAGATCGAAGATACACGTTGGAAACCTTATGGCAAGTACTGTCGAGGGCTCCCACCAGATGGTGTATGTGAGTAGAGCTTCATGTCTAAGCACGCCGGTCACGCCCCGAAGTTCAGTAGGTGATAGTGATGGGCTAAATCGAATTCTTTAGCGAATCGAATACGTATTCGAATTCTGTGAAAACGAATCGAATTCGAATTCGAATACTACGAATACACCCCATATATACAACTTAGGCTGTGTCTGTGTGTGTGAGTGGGTGGTGTGTTTGACTTCAATTAATGTTGCAAATTCATAATCACCTTATGCTTCACGATTTCTCTTTGCCAATTGTCACAGCTGACTTGCTAAATCGTTAAAAAGTACGTGCAACAATATTTATTAAGCTTATTAAGACAAGATAAGGTTGAAACTACACCTTCTCACTCTATAAGCTCTCATCTCATACTGAGAACTCGGAGAACTCGAAGAATTCGAATTCACGGAAAGAGAAGGGTATGGGGGCCTGGGGATGGCCAGAGACTTCATTCACGCGCGAATTTGATTGGCTGGATGTTGAACTGTTGTTTCTTGTGCTGCACGAGAGTGAACCTTGCTGCCTTGAAAATAAGGGATAATTTTGCAAACAGTGGGAGACGTTGACAAGTAGGTCAAGGCGGATGGGAACACATGGATAAACCGAGTTCTTTCTGCTGTTATTGAGGGACTGCGCCGCCTAGTGTACTCGGTGAATTCGATTCAAGAAGCGAATTCTTTACCCGAATTCTCAGTCTTGCGCAGGCGCAACGTGAACAATATTGCCAATGATAGCTGAATAAAAAAATACTAAAGCGTGAGTAAAAAATAATTTGCTATTGTATGTTAGCGATCGATAAGTTTTTTTTTTTCGTTTTTATATTTTTAAAAAAATGAGGTCTAGAAGCCATGTAAAAGAATAAAATAATTTCTTGTAACTAAATTAAGATGTGCTTTAAAATATATTACCTAAAAGATGACTGAATTGGTAACACTGCAGATGAATTCGAATACTAGTATCCGAGTCTTCTGTCTGCTTTGCTGTATTCGCTGTATTCGATTCGGACCGCACTTCCAGCTTGCTTCTTGCTTGCATTGCGTGCACGGGCTGTAGGCAAGGAAAAGAGAGGAGATAATCGTTTTTTTTTTGTTATTTGTGATAATCTCATAATGAAGTTTTAGCGTGGTGCTGAATATTCAATAACACTTTTTCTTCCGAAAATCAATTGTGAAAGAATTAGTGCAGCAGAGAGTAACAAAAGCGAATACAAAAAGAATTCGAATTCTTTTCAGTAGTACTCGAGGTATCTGAATTCTTGGGAGAAGCGAATGAATCGAATTCGCTGTATTCGATTCGGCCCATCACTAGTAGGTGAGCGACAGTGGTCCGGAATGGAGGTCACGAAGAATGAACAACGTGTATATGTGAAACTAGCAGTTCTTTGCGGCAGGAATTCACGGGAATACCGCACAGAGTTACGCGAAGCACTAGGTGCGCCTGCCCTACCCTATCGAACAGAGGCGAGGTGGATAGCGGCTTTCAAACGGGGCAGAGTGTCTACTGCCGATCTACCGCGCAGTGGATGTCCTAATCACCTCGCCACTCTTCGATAGGGTAGGGCACGCGCACCTAGTGCTTCCCGCAACTCTGTGTGGCATTCCCGTGCATTCCTTCCGCGAAGAAATTCTACTTTCACATACGCACGTTGTTCACTCTTCGTGACTTCCATGCCGGACCACTGTCACTCACCTACTGAACTTCGGGACGTGACCGGCGTGCTCAGACATGCATCTCTACTCACACACACCATCTGGTGGGACCACTCGACAGAACATGCCATAAGGTTTCCAACGTGTATCTTCGATCTGTCCTGTTATCCCCAATTCGAAGAAAAAAAATAGTTGCCATGACTTATGACTTAATTCTCGTATAAATTACCCCTATCTCTGGGGACGCCACTAATCCTGGAACCACACCGGAAATCTGGATGAGTGCTACGGGTTTGAGCTAGTATTGCCGAGGCCTTTACAACGACACCCCAACCACCTTTCTAACCCTAGTAGTTTCTTAGGGATGGACGGACAGACGGAGCGGGCACATAAGGTTTCACAGCATTAGCTGCTGAAGCCTAAAAGCAACTTTTAAACAGTTAACTCCCTTCGAAGTGTGTTCATACTGAAATGTAAAGCTTACATATAAATTCAAGAGCAAACGTAAAATTTTAATTCTTAACAGAAGTCACAAAATAATTGATTTTGTGTGTGTTTTAAACTTTGTACTAAGGTCTTGCGGAAAAAAATTATCTTCGAAATGAGTTCACATTGGGAAATAAGGCTATTTGTAAAATCAAACATACAAGTTAAAATTGTAAAATTTCACACACTAAAATAAGGTTCTTTAACATTGAGAAAGAATCTTATTTGTTCACTGAGAAACAATTTTCTTAGAAGTGAGATATCAGCATTCTCATTTCCAAACCTGCATGTTATCTTTTTAAATTAAATGATAATGGTCATATCTCATTTCTAAGAATAGTGTTTCTCGGTGCAAAGATAAGAACTCTTTTTTTCTCAATTTTAAGAAACAGTTTTTTTACTGTGCACTATTCCACGTTATCGCTTGGCACGATGACTACATCTGAATGCAGTTTCATTCCCACGCTTTGATTACATCAGTTTCTCTGAAGACGGAGTTGGAAACACTCGTTTCTCCACAACAGTAATCAAAGTTCATAAACATATTTTATGTTCCGTACACTACAGAAGTAATTGGACGTATTTAACTTCAACCTTCATTATCCTACCAATCGCGTTGACTTCTGAAAGGTAAGATAATAATGTTTTAGTAATTCATTTGTGAAAGGGTTATAATGTCTTCAAGTTTCAACATTTTCCTTCCATGTTCACATTTTTACCTTCTCCAGTGGACTTAATATAAAGCGATATCAGTGACAATAAATGAATGGATATTTTATATGAAAAATTGCAGTCTGCGCATGTTTATATCCTGTAACTCGGCTAAAGACAAGAGTAAAATTCACTGTAACATAGGAAGCGTTTACAAGTAATTGGTATGAAAGTGGATACATTGAAGAGAGATTTGCACCGTTTCTGAATCCAGTTTAATTTAGTTTTACCATAAAGCCCACATGTGATACTTAGGGAGAAGTAGAGGTAATTTGATGTGCTTGCTGCCAAATGTAATTCCGCTTCCAGTATTTCTACACATATTATTAATAGGTATTATATCAATTTTATTCCGTATGTTCTTTCTTAAAAGAGTACTGCGCATAAGGGCTGTTTTCTGCTCCTCAACCGATTTTAATGAAACTTTGCACGCAACAACTAGACCATATGAGAGTTTCAATAATAAAAATCCTATGTCTATGCAACTTCCGGTTATCATAGGAAACGCGTCGAAATATGACCACTTCCGGATTCTAATTTTTGTAGTGTTGTTCAAAACAAATTCTGATATCTCCAGAATGGCTTCAGCTATCAAATCCAAATTTCGTTTACAAAGTACTAATATAATGCTAATGTTGCAGTTTAAACCGGAAGATTATATCTTTAACCGTTTTGGAGATAAAACTTGATTTTCTTGGGTAAACGTTCAATTTTACTTCCTAGAAAACATGTTTGAGATTCAGCTACATAAACCATCATATTTCTGAAAGTACTTATGCTGAATAAATTTAGCTGAATTTCCAACATATACTTCCACGTGAGGTACTCAACCTTAGAGTATAAAATGTTTCTTTTAACCATCAGACTACATCAATTACACAATGATTCTTGAATACGTTCTTCTACATGACATGGAAATTATTTGAGTGAAGTATCGTTTTGTAACTAGTGGGGACTGCTGGTTAAACAACACAAAGTTTCCTGGGAAAGGTGCATTTTTAATAAGTAAAATTGAACGTTTACATAAGAAAATTATTTTTTATCTCCAAAACGGTTAAAGATATAACCTTTTGGTTTACACTGTAACATGTTCATTATATCTGGTGTAGTAAAAAGTAATCCATTATTTTGCCAATAGATGGCTTCAGTGATCTGTAGCTCGCGTTGTATAAGTCCGATCGGGTTCAACGAGATGGCGTTCAAACGATGAGATTGCGTACTACAAACACTGTTCAGATAGTTGTGATGAGTTGACTCAGTGTTGTGTGAGCGCGCGTCAAAACGGACACTAGCAAAGAGAAAATACGCTATATTTTACAGTTTTTCTTCGATAAAGGCGAAAACGCAAGCCAGGCGGCTGCAAATGTGAATAGTGTTTATGGTCCTGATACTGTAACAGCCAATCACGCGCAATTTTGGTTTCGTCGATTCCGTGCCGGTAATTTTGACGTCAAAGATGTACCACGCACTGGAAGGCCACGTGTCGAAAATGTCGATAAAATCATGGACATTGTCGCGTCCGACCGTCATGTAAGCACTGTTTCGATTGCCCAAGAGCTAAACATTGCACAAAAAACCGTGTGGAACAATTTGCATAAGGCTGGATACACAAAGAAGCTTGATGTATGGGTGCCACACGAGTTAACGCAAAAAAACCTCATGGACCGAATTTCCATCTGCGAATCGTTGCTGAATCGCAACAAAAGCGACCCATTTCTGAAGCGGTTGGTGACTGGTGATGAAAAGTGGATCACTTACGACAACGTCACGCGAAAACAGTCGTGGTCGAAGCGCGGTGCGCCGGCGCAAACGGTGCCCAAGCCAGGATTGACGGCCAGGAAGGTTTTGCTGTGTGTTTGGTGGGATTGGCAGGGAATTATCTACTATGAGCTGCTCCCCTACGGCCAAACCCTTAACTCGGAACTATACTGTCAACAATTAGACCGTCTGAAGGCAGCAATCGCCCAGAAGCGGCCAGCTTTGGCCAATAGGAGAGGCATTGTGTTCCACCAGGACAACGCCAGGCCACACACATCGATAGTGACTCGCCAGAAGCTCCGGGAGCTTGGTTGGGAGGTTCTTATGCATCCACCTTATAGTCCGGACCTGGCACCGAGTGATAACATCTGTTCCTGTCCATGGCGAACACGTTTGCTGGTGAAAAATTCGCGTCAAGAGAGGCTTGTGAACATCGACTGTCTCAATTTTTTGCCAATAGGGACAAGGGCTTCTATGAGAGAGGCATCATGATATTACCTTCCAAATGGCAACACGTTATCGAACAAAACGGCGCATATGTGACCTAAATCGGATCATTCTAACTATGGTAAGTCAAGCCTTCAATGTCATGCAAAAATAATGGATTACTTTTTACTACACCAGATATTAGTACTTTTCAAACGAAATTTGGATTTGATAGCTTAAGCCATTCTGGAGATATCATAATTTATTTTGAACAACACTATAAAAATTAGAATCCGGAAGTGGTCATTTTTGGACGCGTTTTCCATGATAACCGGAAGTGGTATGGACATAGGATTTGGATTATTAGAACTCTAATATTGTCTAGATATTACGTGCAAAATTTAATTAAAATCGGTTGAGGGGCAGAAAACGACCCTTATGCGCAGTACTCGTTTATCATCTATAATAATAAAAATCCAGAGTTAATGTAAGTCTTTGTTCTACTTGAAAATGATAATATTGACTCGGAGGAAGATTAATAATATTATAAAGAAAACACAAAGCTTTCTCATCTTGGGAATTTCAGATGTTGGGAATACCTAAAACAGTTTTCCCACCCAAAGGAAGAAACACGTATTTAATTATGTTGTATTTCTGTATTCAGTAACGACAGTGTTTATATGTATCTCGTGCTCTTGATCTTTTTCAACACAGACTTCTTTTGGTAGATTTTAGCCTCGTCCCTAAAATATTTTTCTACCGAATCAGAACACCACGTCATTAATTATTTTATCATTTATATAAAATTATGGCGGATTTTACACCATCTAAACTATTTTTCACAGAATTGATAAAACTCACATTCAGTTCTTTTATGACTAATCCTTTTAGTAAACAGTATTTGTTTTACATTTGTACACAGGGAGAAAGATACTGTTGTAAAATCCTTAAATACTTAGATTTTATCCTTAATAATGGGAAAACGAGGACTGGCTGTTGGCTGGAGGTAACATCCTACTCTGTAATACAGTATTTGCGGATAATGGCGTTATGTACGTACTGGTGGCGTCATAAGAATTATGTGCCATCACGCAAATCTGGATTGCACTTCTGCTCTGTGGAAACCTTGGCAGGATGGACTACGAGTATTGTATGTAAAAACTATGCGTATTTCAATGACCATGCATTGCTTGGTTACTAGTCAGAATTGCCAGTGAATTATCAAATCCCTCTAAGCAGCTCTTAAATACCCTTCGTATAAATGCTTTCTGACACGTTCAAAAATTTGTGTATAATACAACTACATAGCATTGCTCTTACTGTATGTGTTATTTCATTTCGCTTCTTTGCCGCAAAAATATTGTAGTCAATCTTTCAACTTTGGCAAATTAGTAAATACTGCTTGCTAGGTATAATACATTTATTCTCTTCACACTTACAAATAAACAGTACCACGCTCAAATATATATGACAATTTTTGTTATCCAATATCTGAAGTTAACAAAGTTGGTTAATTGGCTAGTATATCAAAGTAGATAGTAGATTTCTCTTAAAATTGAAAAAAAAAGTTCTTATCTGTGCACTGAGAAACAATTTTCTTAGAAATGAGATATCAGCATTCTCATTTAATTTATAATGAGACCTTACTGTCTTGAAAATAAGATCAGTAATCTTATTTCCAAACCGACATGTTCTCATTTTCAATTAAATGAGAATGCTGATATTTCTAAGAAAAATTTTCATGGTGCACAGATAAGTTTTTCTCAGTTTTAAGAAACCGTTTTTTACTGAGTAGACGTGCAGAATTCCAGGCACTTTGCTCTGATTTGTTGATGATCTGTAAAATGTTGTCAGAAATTTTGGGTGGTAGTTTCAAAGATACTTGAACTACGAGGCTGTATGGCTGTAGATTTTTGGGGCAATATCTCATTTCCCAATAATTATGATACGTAGATAGAGGGCGCTACCACTCTGTTGATTAATCTCTCCGGAGGTGATTGGAGGGTTCTCTGAACAGACTGTCCTCAGGCGAGGAGCAGACGTGACTATCTTCAGTAGCTTTTAGATTGCTCCTGGCCCTGAATATCATCAGCGAGCTGGTCAAACGAAACAATTAGCATTTTTAACATGTTTCACTCCTTTCTCTTGATATTGGCTTTCTCTCTCTATGCTCGTACATACACAGGTAATTTCTGGTAAAGTAGCTTCCTGCTTTGAGATGTAATTATTACGTGATGGACTGGAATAATATTATTAAACCGTTGTTCGTGATATACTAAAAGGAAGAAAATAGAAACAATTATGATTTTAAAAAAGCATGGACGATTTGGGAACCGATTTGCATGTATTCATAACACAGAATTGAAATGTGAACTGTAGATATTCAAGCTGTTCCAGATTCAGGAAATCAAAATCATAATTTTGTTGAGATTCTAGTTCTGAAAATGTGAACTTCGATGCTTTTACAAGCTCATAAAACTTGTTCGCATTAGTAGAATAGTTTGAAAGCAATTTAACAATCAATCGTTCTCACTTGTGTACAATCAATAATTTTAAATTGTACGATCATAAAATCACTAGCGTAAAATCTTTGCCACAATAGCTCAATATAATTGTAACAGAAAACCTTTAATATGAAATCTTTATTTACCGGGTTGAGAGTAGCATAGCTAATCGGTAACGGCAAACAAATTTTAAGTCTCTCTTGTAATTTTCATGAATTTCTAAAACAATAATCGAAAGGTTCTGGGAACGATCCCAGCGGCCATCCTTCCTGTGTTCTTTTTTTAGTTTTTCCCTATAGTCTTACCGGGCAAATGCCGAAATGTTACCTACTAACTAAGCCCTGGCAAACTACCTTCCAACATCGTCCCCTCCACCCTATCCCAACCTAAGCCTCAGATGCCTAAAGGTCATAAATAAGTTTAATTCTAAAACAATAGGTTACCAATTGAAGTTTTTCTTTTTATAAAAACAACAGTAATCAATTCTATTTTTCTTTCATGAGAGCAAGAAAAAACCCTTTCCAAATTCCATGTTTTGCTGGAATTTACTACATTTCCCATATAATCTGTTCACACAATACCTGAATTTGAGTGTGAACAGATTATATCAGAAATGTAGTGAAATTCAGTGAAAATTGGGGCATTTGGAAGGGTTTTTTCTTGCTCTATTTAAAAAAAAGTGAAAGTGACTACTGTTGTTTTTGTAAATCATAATTGTTTTTCATAATGGAACACAAAAATAATTTCTGTAGAAAAAAACGCTATTGATATATAATTAAATGCATTGACGTAGGGACTACTATTCCCTTAAACGTCTTTCTATCTAGACTATCTTTTAAAAACGGGAAGTACAACATAAACGTTAGCATTCATTGCCTGTTTGGCGTACAAATTTCATTTACGCCTTTCACATAAATTATTAAGTTAACATTTCTCACTGTACTAAGGGTGCCCCTGAAACAATAGCGAAAGCTTTGGGGTGGGGGTGGGGGGTGATTATTTACATCAAAACAAGAAGAAAGTTCATTTGAAGAAATTTCGAAATCAGATTAGTTTCGAAATTACAGGCGTTTAAAATCAAAGCGGCATCGTCACAAATAACGTCATATCTCGATAAGTAATGGCGTAAGTGGGCATGGTCTAGCAAATCACACTCAATTTAAGTTATGTTTATGATTCACGAATTCAATTCGAGTGGGATTTGCTAACCCAACACCGCTTATGTCATCATGTGTCGAGTTATGACGTAATTTGTGACGATACTTCCCTTCCTTTTTAGCGCCTTTATCTCCGAAACCAATCAGTTTTCGGATTTTCTTCAAAAGAACTTTTATTTTGTTTTGATCTAAATAATCGTCTCCCGAAAGTTGCGCCATTATTTCGGGACACCCTGCATATTTGCAAAGAAAACCACATTTCCCGTACGAAAATTGAAATTGCAATTGATACTCCAATGTAAAAAGGGACTAAGCCAGAAAAAGCAACTTTCCAGGAGAGTAAAATAATAATAATAATAATAATAATAATAATAATAATAATAATAATAATAATAATAATAATAATAATAATAATAATAATAATAATAACAATAATAATAATAATAG
>JAGDQP010014830.1:0-43243 GCA_022664845.1 Lepisma saccharinum | reverse complement strand
TATGGGCGTAATGTGGAAGTTCTGATGCCAATCCTGGGTGCAAAAAAATCATGTTTACATCGCAATAATTGCTACTCCATAATGTATTTAATTCGCATTGCGCTTCAATGAGATTATTTACACTGATTTTCTGTTGCGTAGATAGTCCAATCTGCTGAAAACTCAAGTGATGGAGGGGCCACGACGTACATTACGCATCATATGCGTTCTTCTAAGGCGACATAATACAGTTATTGAGAAATACAAATTTAATAGTGCAGCCATGGTCAAGGTGCTAAATAAGAAAAAAATGCGCATAACAAAGAAAGAAGGAAAGTATCTTTTTTCTTACTCTCACATGATGGTGAACGACGCGTAGCAACTCCATTCTAGACTGCATGTTAATACATATACCGTAATAAGCACGGACCGTAATATTCCGTGGACTCTCAAGGTGGATCCATGGATTAGATGATAAGACGACGAGGTACCAACGGGAAGTGCAGAATGTTCCTGTGTTCGAACTCTACAGCAGCCTCTGGGATTATTTACTGTTAAAAAATTAACACAGCATGTCATGATGAAAGCAAGGGGTAAAACGAAACTAGATGTGTATATACCGATAGACAGTGTACATGCTCTGTTTTGGCCAATTAAATCAGTTTCTTCTCAACAATTATTCAACGTAGAATAAACCGTTGAACACACATACACTTCAGTACGTTTACAACGTTAACATTACGTTTCGGTACTGATGTTTATTCCACGTGTTTTCAATGTCTGTGTGCTACTAGAGTATGGGGCAAAGTAAAATCGAAACAAAGTTAGAAGGAGCAAATACAATTTTCTAGCACTTGTACCAATTTTTAACAGTAAAAATTATAAAGGTGGTGGTTGGGGGCTGTTTGTCTATTTCGGGTGATCACATCCGCCATTAGTGTGTTAGGCAAAATCTCTGATCAGGGCTTCTTATCTGGCGGGCCGAAGAGCACTTAGCGTCGAAGTAATAGGATCTTCAGTGTGTGTATGTACTTAAACGAACAGAAATGCGTAAATAAGCGTGAAATTCGATTATATTTAGTACAATAACGAAGAGCGTAATATTTTTTTTAATATTAAGTATTCATTGTCATGAACAAACAATTATAGTGCAAGTTGTACCGAGCGACCGTAGCTCAATTAGTAGAGCGTCGGTTTAGCAATGGGAAGGTCCTATGAACGATCTCAGCGGATGCTCATTTGTACTTTTCCTTGGTTCTCTCCTCAGTCACACCAAATGCCGGAATGGTACTTACAAACTAGAACCCGACCGACTATCTTCCAACATCTTCCCAGGGTATAATGCCCACGTTAATAAGGGTCAGTGGCCGCTTCATAGTCTAGTTGTGAGAGCGTTGGACTCATGTCCGCGTGGGCCCGAGTTCAATTCCCGTCTGGAGTCCCACTTATCGGTGTTCCCCTAGTGTCGTGAGGCAAACTGAAAAGTCACTTGAATACAGGCGTGACGGTCACTCTGTCTAGAAAACCCCTAATACGCCTGTTTGTGGCCAGGTGGAGCGCAATGCTGACCACACTGCCTTCGCTCAGGTGGACGCAGTTCCACCAACCACGTACAGATGGGAAAGGGGCAGGCTCAGGACCTTTCGGTCTGTAACGTCCGTGATTACTATTAATAAAAGTCAGTATTGCAATTGATTGAGTTCATCAGAATGTACTGTCACTGCCTTATCCTACGGATATTCACGATAGCGTTGGCACATTAATAACAAAGAAGATTATTTCGATATTAGTCATTATAACATGTTTACTTATAACTTTTAGGCATCTTTGACTCTGCCAGGGATAGAGATGTGGGATAATTGGAAGGTAGCAGCCAAGGCTTTAAGGTTCTATCCTAGCATTCTTCTGGTGAAACTGAGAGAAACTTTGGAAAAACTCCGTGAGGATGATCGGCCGCGGGGTTCGAATCCTCGTAACTACCTATGAGTCAACTGATTTGGTGTGAGTGTATCACTGTTTATATAGATTTTGTTCCGATGATGTTCTGAACCTAAAATCAATAAATCAATTGAATTCGTGCCCTTATGAAATCCCTAACGAGAATATATAGCCATTGTGTTGCTTGGGACTCTTTCGTAAGATAGAGGCTATTCCTCAGATGGAATTAAAATCTCAGATAAAGCATCTTTTTCCGATTTACTCTTTCAATCACTTCCCACCAAACGAATACAAGAATAGCGCCGTAATTAAAGCAATATCTGCTTCCTTGCCTACTACGCAAAGTGAGAATAAAATATTTATTTAATGCTCTACTAACGCACGTTGCAGATTTTGCAAGCTATATTATTTCGGGGAATTGCACAGCAATAATTTTCAAAGAATTTATTGATTTGTTATTAACTTGCGAAACAAGCTTCTAAGGGCTGAAAATAGTATTTTGGTAAAGTAGGTTCCGAAACACTTAGTTCAATGGACAATCATGAATTGAACCTGTGACCAGGCGCATAGAAAGCGATCGTGCTAACCTTTCGACTCCGAGTTCTCATTGTCTTTGGGTTAAGGAGATTACACCGCTTCGGAATGTGGATATTAGTTTGTCATCCTGTAGATTTTTATGCATTATTCTTTGTTCAATTGAATTAATTTAATTTATGTAATTCAGGCATCTAAGACTCAGACTGGGGAAGGGGAAATATTACAGGAATATATCAGCCAGTGCCTAAGTAGAAGGTACCATCACGACATTCGCCTGGAGAAACCCTCAGTCAGCATGTTCGGCCGCTGGGATTGAACCTACGACCTCCCGAATGCTAAGTCAACGCTCTACCACCGAGCTATGACAGCTCTTTTGTGACTACACTTTTTGTTTTCTCTCTTTA
Organism: Lepisma saccharinum; assembly: GCA_022664845.1. NCBI lineage: Eukaryota > Metazoa > Arthropoda > Insecta > Zygentoma > Lepismatidae > Lepisma > Lepisma saccharinum. Next base: position 40,385 of record JAGDQP010014830.1, on the reverse strand, counting down.
ATTGGCGTGAACGGGATTCGAATTCGTCATATTTCGGTTACTAGTACGGCATGCTAACCTCTGAAAACATCGTGTAATTACCTTAAAAAGAACAACAATGGACAATGTGCTTCACAGTATGTTACATTGGATATAGACTTTTTCACTACCCTACCAAGACCAATATGAGACCAATGTCTGACGTTCGTTGCGTCATGCATCTTCCTTTAAAATACGAAAATATTCTCTTGCGCATTCCTTTCTTTAATAGAAAATCAACTAACAGGTATCTCGTCCTACCCTTCCACTTTCTTTCATAAAGGCCTTATAAGTGTTAGAATCATATTCTGCATTGGCAACACTACTTCCGATAACTAGTTGTTCCTGTAAACACGAATCTTGTGGTGATACTAGCGTCATCGCAACAGATGCAATCCTAGCTGCAACAGACTTTATTTATTTTTTCTATTCACAAAATAATAACAAAGATTTATTTTCTTACATGTATTAAATAAGTGTATTAAAGCTTTACACCTTAATCATTGGTTTGTCTCGAACCTTTTTAAAGCGAGTTCTAGAAATGCCAGTCAGATTTGCTTTCTTTCTCTTTTACTTCCGTAACTCACTGCAAAATTTCTTATCAAAAACAGCCTGAAGCAACGAAAAAAGAAGAAGAAAGTTGTGCTTTTCTTTCAGTTCTGCTCAGCTTTGATATATGTGCAGTTCTTGGTTTCAGGACGGGTGTGTAATATACGCTGTTTGTAAGAGAAAACTCACAAAAGAAACTCACAGCCGCCCACTGTCTTATCACGTGACTGATAGATTGTGTGTTAAATCGGCTTTGTTTTAAAAAAAAGCAACATATGTTCTTCCAGTAGGATCTTTTACCCTTTAGAAAGCAAAGCCAATTAAATTGAACGGTGAAATATAGTATTGAAAATAAAAAATATATTGTAGTGTGGTCATGAAGGTAAAGCGTGAGTCGACGGTGAAGGCGAGACCATGGTTGCTCAGTTGGTAGAGCGCTCACCTATGGTGCTTGTGGTCCTCGGATCGATCCCTGCTCATACCATGTGGGCCTTGTGGAACACAAACACCTCGGGGTACTCCAGTTTCCTCCCAGTATCTTCATTCCACGAATTCATGCCATCATCATCTATACGGCCTGTGCCTAAAAGCGTTAAAATAAATTCAATACAAATAGAGGATGAAGGCGATTGCGATTAATGACATACCTAAGAGTGGTAGTGACGGACAAGTTGTAACATGAGACTGAATATGACTGAAACCCACCGATCCGTCGTAGCTCAGTGGTAGAGGGCTCGCGTAGCATTAGGAAGGTCTTGTTCTCTATCCCAGGGGATGATCATCCTGAATGAGGTTTTCCAAGGTTTCCCTCAGTGACACCAGCAAATGCCGAGAGGGCACCTTCAACATAGATCCTGGCCGACACTTTCCCAAATCATTTCCTCCTATCTTGGTCTGAGTCTTGCATGCCTAAAGGTCACAAATTAAATTCAAATTGACTGTGACCCAAGTTCAAGTATAAGGGTGAATCAAAGGTCTTTGTTAGACTGTGGAGCTTGCTGGTCAGCTTGTTCCCCCGAACTTCCTCGACGACACTGACGAACATGCTTGTCGCGGAACCTGATCAGTAAGCTCTATGGTATAATAGTAAAATAAATCGTCAAGCTTCCCCAAGAAAAGACTCGTCAAGCAAACTGATCAGCAAGCCTGACACTGTCATAATGCAAAGTATATTCGAGTTCCCTCGACAGCAAACTCGTCGAGTAAACTGTTGAGCAAGCTGATCAACAAGCTCGATAGTTTAAAGATCAACCTCGATGTAATAATATGACCTAGACCTCAAGACGCGAGGCCGAAGTTAAGTGAGGTTCATGTCCGGTATGGTCGAGGATCAAGTTCCATCATGAGTTTCAGGTTGAAATTTTATTTGAGGTGGATAACATCTTCAAATTTGACTTTGGGTCCTTCCCGCATCTTCTGCCCAGCCCTATCTTGACCTGAGCCATAATTTCGTCAAGGTTATAAATTAATTGAATTCAATTCGAACATTTTGACTATAAACTTCTGCTGAAGTCAATTAGTGGGACGAGATATTTTAACAAGCTGGTTAAAATGCTATTTGAAAATTGAATGAGAATATTTTGTTTCACTGCGTAGTAACCAAAATATTATTTTTTTATCAATATTCTTTTTGGGTTGAACTTCGGCCTAGCCTGTCTGAGAGGTGAAGCCTCTCGGCGAATACTTCTGGGAACAATGATGGTAGTGGCCACGTTGTTAGTTGAGGTACTATCGTGTCATTCGACTAGTTTACTAATTCAACTTATGAATACCCTGGACAACATCAATCAGGATAGCCGGCAGATTTGATCGAGCCTGCGTGTTTTTCCATTGCCTATCCCAAGTGCTGGACGTAACCGACAGAAACATGGCGGCCGTGACAAAGACTTCTGGGTAACAAAAATAAGTCAGTAGCAGAATTCAGTATTCTCTTGTTATCAGAAAACGGGTATTGCCCTTTTGAAAGCCGTGCCTCATAATAATAGTATTCTGAACTTTTAAAGATTGCCCGTTTTAACTTTTGTTTGCGTGGACATAATACTAATGTAGAGTTACTGATATCACTGAATTGATAAATACACACAGGTTCTCAGTACAATAGAATTAAATTAAACTTGCTATTAATTTTTTACATAAATATACTGTGGCGAATGTCAGTTACACATAGTACGTTCAAATAGTGTAATAATCTCTAGTCTTGGCTGTGTGCAATCATCACAAACTACAATTACTATTACAAAACTTTAGTGCTCTGTATTTCTTTTGTTACCATTAAACAATGTAACTAACTCTATAGCTTATGGAACTCGTAAGTTCATCGCCTCAGTAACAAACGTTCGCCATTGGATTCTATCCTGGGCAATATCAAGCCAGTTTTCATCACTATCTCTTCTAATATTGTCCTCCCAACGACGTCTCGGTCTTCCCAATGGCCCATTTCCATCCGGCCTTCCAACCAGGATACAATATAATCTTCGTTTTCCCCCATCCGAGCTACATGACCTGCCCACCTTAGTCGTCGCGATTTATTAATTTTTACAACATCTGGAGAATCGTACAGTCCGTGGAGTTCTTCATTATTTAGTCTGCTCCACTCTACAGTCATCTCGTCGCGTTTCGGCACGTATATTTTTCTCAAAACTTATTTTCAAATACACGTAATTTATGTTCATCTGCTAGGGGCGTACTCCAACTTTCGCAACCGTAAAGTATTACCGACAGAATAACCGTTGTGTATATTTTCAATTTCAATCTGCTTGATATTAATCGCGATGTTAGAACTTTTTGGACTGAATAGAAACATGCGTTCCCAGATACTAAGGGACTTTTATTTCTTCCGTGACCTCATTTCTGCTTGTTACGAATGCTCCTAAGTATTTAAATTTGTATACTTTCTCTATGACCCATACCTAATTCTTATGTTCTTAATTACTTCATTCCCGGTGCTTCGGCTTGTTACCATGTATTTTGTTTCATCTATGTTTACCTGTAGAGCAATTTCATCGCACGCTTCTACTAAGGCATCGGTGATGCTTTGTAGTGCATCTATATCGTCCATTATTAAATCTGCATCATCCACGTATACAGACAGTTGATTTAAACGGTTCAATGATAGTCTCTTTTTGTCCCCTTTAATTTTTAAAATGTCATATTATAACGCAAAGTTAAGCAGTAGTGGTGACAAACCAACGCCTTGTTTCAATCCGTTGCGAATCTTGAAATTATCTGACATATTAGTAGCTATCCGGACTCTGCTTATGGGGTCGCTGAGACACATCTTGGTTAGTTGAACCAATTTTTCGGAATTCCAAGACGTATCAGGATACTGTATAACTTTTCCCTCTTCACAGAATCATATGCTTTCTTAAAATCAATGAATAGCTGATGAACCTTTCCATGGTATTCCCATTTCTTTTCCAAAATTTATCTCAAAGCAAAAATCTGGTCCAACGTGGATCTATTTCTTCTAAATCCACATTGGTGATCTCCAATTATTTCATCTACATATACACTTAGGCGTGTTAACAGAGTATTACTTAATACCTTGTAACAGGTTGAAAGTAACGAGATTCCGCGGTAATTATTATAGTCCGACTTATCGTCTTTTTTCTAAATCAGAATTATTATTGAGGTTTTCCATTCCTTTGGGAGCTCCTGCTTTCTCCATATAGCACTTATCAATTTATGTATTTCCTTGATTAGTGTCGTTCCTCCTGTTTTAATTAATTTCGCTGGAATGTTGTGTATTCCTGGTGATTTGAAATTTTTCAATTTCTTAACCGAGATTTCGATCTCGCTAGGTTCGGGAATCCACGGTTCTCAGGTATGGATTTCAAATTCCTCTGTTTCTTCCCCGTTGTGTACATTAAGAAGCTTGTCGAAATAACTTTTCCACACATTGACAATTTTAGTCGGATCCACCTGAAGATCACGTTCATTTCTAATCATTCCTAACCTCGGCTGGTAACCTAACCTTAACGAGTATACCCCTTTGTATAGATCTCGTATGTTATTTGTCTTGCCGTTTTCCTCTATCTCCTGAATTTTCTGCGTCAGATATTCTCGCTTATTTTTCTGAACCTGAGTGTGGCGTTTCGTTTCACGTTACTGTAGTGGTTGGTATTTGCTTCGCTTTTATTACTTAGCCATCGTTGCCTTGCTGTTTTCGTTCCTCATGAAATTTGAGGCATTCTTCATCAAACCAACGTTTGTTTTTCTGTTGTTTCTTCTCACCTACGCGTTCCTTCGCTGCGCTCTTAATTGTTTCACGAATTGCCTCCCACATCTTACTTACATCAATTTCATTATTAATATCATCATTATTATTACTCGAGTCGGCTAGGATTTCGAACCTATTTGAGAGTTTGAGTTGGTAATCTGCTTTTATGCTCGGATTATTTAATAGTTTCACTTCGAATTTCAGTTGTTTTGATCCCTTGCTTTCTCTGTTCGCGATACATAACTTTTCCCTTACTTTTGTAATCCCTAATTGATGGTCGGTGTCACCTTCCGCTCCACTGTACGACCTAACATCCATTATGTTGGTGTGTCTTCGTCTGTCTACTAATACGTGATCGATCTGGTTATTAATGTTTATTATTTTGGAATCAGTATTTTCTATTTGACAGTCGAGTGCAGCTAGGAAGCTTGCGACAGCTACTAATCCGAAGGGAACTCTGTGGCGCAAGCAATTTGCACTGTTTTGAAAAGTTTCGTGTTGAAATGCTAAATCTCGGACAAAATATGCTGCGGGAGGGCTGAAGGAACCAGATACCGCGTATCACGTATGCCAAATCAGACCTTTTGCTATAAGAGTAGCTTAACAAGCACTAAAATTAACACCAGAACATTGTTCACTAGTTGTTGTAAATATTAATTTGTAAAACTACGGTTAATTAATCGAACACGAAAATCAATTGAGACCGCAGTGGTACAGTTGGTAGAGCGCTTATCTCTGGTGCTAGGAGTCCTCGGATCGATCCATGCCATGTGGGCTTTGTAGTGGACAAACACCGTGTGCATGAATTTTCTCGCGGTGCTTCCGTTTCTTCCCACTTTCTTCATTCCATCATTCGTACCGCCTGAGCCATAATTGCCTGAAGGCCTTAAAGAAAATTCAATTCAATTCAATGAAAATAAATTTGTTGACTTTATGCAGTACCCTCATTATTACAGGAATATTTTTAGATGTCTTTTCCCTGCTTGTAACCTACAGATACATTATGTTTGACACTTTATGGCTGAAAATGTTGTGAGCGCAGGTCTTACTTTATTGCCTTGTTACGGGATTACGAAATATCATACTTCGCATCATTTGTTTTGTTCGCATGCTTTCCCACACTTGCACCGAGAGGTTATAACTCAGTTAGTAGAATGTTTAGTTACCAATCGGAAGGTCATAAGAATCATCCCAGTGACCGCCCATCCTGACTGAGAATTTTCAGGTATTTTCCTCAGTCACATCAAGCAAATGCCGGGATGGTACCCACTAACTAGGGCCTCCCCAACTACTTTCCAACATCCTTTCCCCAACACTATCCCTAAAGGCCATAAATATTTTTAAAAAATGTTCACGCCTGTGAGTTTTGTGAGAATGGTGTCAATACATGAATTTGCCAATAATCAACCACAAACACGGGAATGAATGGAAACGAGTCGCTTCCGGAAATACAAAGTCGCGGATCTATAAAAGAATTTGACGTTTTCCTGATTCGCTTTCGAGATCTCTTCGTCGGCGATCATATATTTTTGACCCCTTTGAATGCTCATTTCAGCTATATGAATTGTGGTAGTGTTTGCCCATTGAATATGCAACCGAACTTCATTAGTGGATAACCTTGAATGCATATCATTCCAGGATATGTAATTCTTCTTCCAAAAACATTTTGCATTGAAATGAATGACAACGTGTATTACGGAATCATATAAATTACATTCGTTAGCATCACTTAGAGAAATTTGAGATAAAACAAGTTTAAATTCCAAATATATTTCTTGTAGCAGAGAGAAACGAATAGACATGTATATTTTAAGAAATTTTATATCCAATTACCACATTAAAGATTGTTATTCATCAATTTTAAAATAATATCATATGAAAGAAAAATATTCTGAGATAGAATCAGGTATGGAGCGGAGGAACACAAGAAAGAGAGATAAACATTCGCACTTTAAAAAGTGGAATTGCATTCGTCGACGAACAGCTCTCGAAAGCGAATCAGGAAAACTCCAAATTTTCGGAGATGCTTTTATAGATCCGCAACTTTGTATTCCGGAAGCGACTCGTTTTCATTCATTCCCGTGTTTGTGGTTGATAATTGGCAAATACATGTATTGACACCATTGCCACAAAACGTACAGGTGTGAACATTTTTTAAAAATATTTATGGCCTTTAGGGATAATGTTGAGGAAAGGATGTTGGAAAGTAGTCGGGGAGGACCTAGTTAGTGGTACCATCCCGGCATTTGCTTGATGTGACTAAGGAAAATACCTGAAAGTTCTCAGTCAGGATGGGCGGTCACTGGGATGGTTCTTATGACCTTCAAATTGGTAAGTAAACGTTCTACTAACTGAGTTGTAACCTCTCGGTGCAAGTGTGGGAAAGCATGCGAACAAAACAAATGGAGCGAAGTTTGATATTTCGTAATCCTTTAACAAGGTAATAGAGTAAGGTCTGCGCTCACAATATTTTCAGCCATAAAGTGTCAAACATAATGTATCTGTAGGTTACAAGCAGGAAAAAGACATCTAAAAATATTCCTGTAATAATGAGGGTACTGCATAAAGTCAACAAATTTATTTTCATTGAATTGAATTGAATTTTCTTTAAGGCCTTTAGGCAATTATGGCTCAGGCCGTACTTATGATGGAATGAATAAAGTAGGAAGAAACGGAAGCACCCCGACAAAATCCACGCACACGGTGTTTGTCCACTAGAAAGCCCACATGGCATGGATCGATCCGAGGACTAGCACCAGAGATAAGCGCTCTACCAACGGAACCACCACCTCTGAAGCCTCAATTTCATGTTCGATTAATTAACCGTAGTTTTACAAATTAATATTTACAACAACTAGTGAACAATGTTCTGGTGTTAATTTTAGTGCTTGTTAAGCTACTCTTATAGCAAAAGGTCTGATTTGGCATACGTGATACGCGGTATCTGGTTCCTTCAGCCCTCCCGCAGCATATTTTGTCCGAGATTTAGCATTTCAACACGAAACTTTTCAAAACAGTGCAAATTGCTTGCGCCACAGAGTTCCCTTCGGATTAGTAGCTGTCGCAAGCTTCCTAGCTGCACTCGACTGTCAAATAGAAAATACTGATTCCAAAATAATAAACATTAATAACCAGATCGATCACGTATTAGTAGACAGACGAAGACACACCAACATAATGGATGTTAGGTCGTACAGTGGAGCGGAAGGTGACACCGACCATCAATTAGGGATTACAAAAGTAAGGGAAAAGTTATGTATCGCGAACAGAGAAAGCAAGGGATCAAAACAACTGAAATTCGAAGTGAAACTATTAAATAATCCGAGCATAAAAGCAGATTACCAACTCAAACTCTCAAATAGGTTCGAAATCCTAGCCGACTCGAGTAATAATAATGATGATATTAATAATGAAATTGATGTAAGTAAGATGTGGGAGGCAATTCGTGAAACAATTAAGAGCGCAGCGAAGGAACGCGTAGGTGAGAAGAAACAACAGAAAAACAAACGTTGGTTTGATGAAGAATGCCTCAAATTTCATGAGGAACGAAAACAGCAAGGCAACGATGGCTAAGTAATAAAAGCGAAGCAAATACCAACCACTACAGTAACGTGAAACGAAACGCCACACTCAGGTTCAGAAAAATAAGCGAGAATATCTGACGCAGAAAATTCAGGAGATAGAGGAAAACGGCAAGACAAATAACATACGAGATCTATACAAAGGGGTATACTCGTTAAGGTTAGGTTACCAGCCGAGGTTAGGAATGATTAGAAATGAACGTGATCTTCAGGTGGATCCGACTAAAATTGTCAATGTGTGGAAAAGTTATTTCGACAAGCTTCTTAATGTACACAACGGGGAAGAAACAGAGGAATTTGAAATCCATACCTGAGAACCGTGGATTCCCGAACCTAGCGAGATCGAAATCTCGGTTAAGAAATAGAAAAATTTCAAATCACCAGGAATACACAACATTCCAGCGAAATTAATTAAAACAGGAGGAACGACACTAATCAAGGAAATACATAAATTGATAAGTGCTATATGGAGAAAGCAGGAGCTCCCAAAGGAATGGAAAACCTCAATAATAGTTCCGATTTAGAAAAAAGACGATCAGTCGGACTATAATAATTACCGCGGAATCTCGTTACTTTCAACCTGTTACAAGGTATTAAGTAATACTCTGTTAACACGCCTAAGTGTATACGTAGATGAAATAATTGGAGGTCACCAATGTGGATTTAGAAGAAATAGATCCACGTTGGACCAGATTTTTGCTTTGAGACAAATTTTGGAAAAGAAATGGGAATACAATGGAACGGTTCATCTGCTATTCATTGATTTTAAGAAAGCATATGATTCTGTGAAAAGGGAAAAGTTATACAGTATCCTGATACGATTTGGAATTCCGAAGAAAATCTTTCAACTAGTGAAGATGTGTCTCAGCGATTCCAAAAGCATAGTACGGATAGGTAATTATATGTCAGATAATTTCAAGATTCGCAACGGATTGAAGCAAGGCGATGCTTTGTCACCACTACTGTTTAACTTTGCGTTAGAATATGCGATTTTAAAAATTATAGGGGACAAAAAGAAACTAACATTGAACCGTTTAAATCAACTGTCTGTATACGCGGATGATGCAGATTTAATAATGGACAATATAGATGCACTACAAAGCATCACCGATGCCTTAGTAGAAGCGTGCGATGAGATAGGTCTACTGGTAAACATAGATAAAACAAAATACATTATAATAAGCCGAAGCACAGGGAATGAAGGAATTAAAAACATTAGAATTAGGTATGGGTCATAGAGAAAGTATACAAATTTAAATACTTGGGAGCATTCGTAACAAGCAGAAATGAGGTCACGGAAGAAATAAAAGTCCCTTAGTATCTGGGAACGCATGTTTCTATTCAGTCCAAAAAGTTCTAACATCGCGATTAATATCAAGGAGATTGAAATTGAAAATATACACAACGGTTATTCTGTCGGTAATACTTTACGGTTGCGAAAGTTGGAGTTCGACCCTAGCAGATGAACATAAATTACGTGTATTTGAAAATAAGGTTTTGAGAAAGATATAAGGGCCGAAACGCGACGAGATGACTGGAGAGTGGAGGAGACTGAATAATGAAGAACTCCACGGACTGTACGATTCACCTGATGTTGTAAAAATAATGAAATCGCGACGACTAAGGTGTTCAGGCCATGTAGCTCGGATCGAGGAAAACGAAGATTATATTGTATCCTGGTTGGAAGGCCGGATGGAAAGAGGCCATTGGGAAGACCGAGACGTCGTTGGGAGGACAATATCAGAATAGATCTTAGAGAAGTAGGTGTTCGTGATGTAAACTTGCTTGATATTGCCCAGGATAGAATCCAATGGCGAACGTTTGTTACTGCGGTGATGGACTTGCGAGTTCCATAAGCGATAGAGTTAGTACGTTATATTGTTTAATGGAAAATGAAATATTATTTCTTTTAATGTTTATATCTCTTTAGAATAGTTCAAAACGGGTATTCTTTTACTCGCAACGATTGATCATGGCGGCCATTTCTGTATTTCGGCGCATGCTAGTATTTGTGTTTGCAGACGGAAAATGCAATATCTACGGACTGGTTTACCGTAGTATGTTCAAACAAAAACATTTATTTTTCTTTAAAGTCTGCTTGATAATTTTAGTTCTCGGCATGAAAAGCTCAACATTTCTATTAGGGCACCAGACGTGGGCGAATTTAATTTCAAACTGACATAAGTTTTAAACGATGGCTTTTAAAGTGTCTCTCTCGTGCCCCCCACCTACGGTCTCTCTCCTAATTTCGCCCATGACACCAGATAGAAATGTAACATCATAGACCTCATAATAGATAAGCAATACGCTTCTCCATTTCTGTCTGCGCTAAAACTAGTGGGGTTTTGTTCAGAGCACGTGATTTTGAATTCACCCACTATGCAGCTCTGGTATAGACCTCACAATAGAATATGACGTCTATGCCAGAGCTACGTAACGGATGAATTTAAAATCACGTGCTCTGAACAAAATTCCTTTAGTTTTAGCACAGACAGAAATGGGGAAGCGTGCTAAGTCTATCTATTATGAACTCTATGATATTATTTTCACACGTTATGTACTTGTATAACGAGAAACTACGGTATAAATTTAAACTTTTTAACACTCCAACAAATATAACACACCAACTCCAAGCCTCTGGATTCCACAGTTGTGACAAACTGTTATCGACTGGGGTACTGAGGTCTCTACACAACTTTACAGTTACGTTTAATCACATTTTATTTTGAAAGCCCAAGGAAATCCCCAAAAGGCCTATAAAATCCACATAGGCTCAGATGAACTGTTTTTCTATTAAAACAAAGTTGTTCCAAAACCCACTCCGTTGCGTGAAATGTAGAATCTAATCCAAAATCAAGGGGTGACTTGAGTGCAAGGAGAAACATACCTTCAAACGAATTTCATCCCTTAATTTTGATTTGAATTTATTTTAAGGCCTTTAGGCCGTATGGATAATGATGGGATGAATTGGTGGAATGAGGAAAGTGAGAGGAAACGAGAGCACCTCGCGAAAACCCACGCACACGGTGTTTGTGCACCACAAAGCTCACATGGCATAAGCAGGGATTGGTCACACGACCCCTAGGACCAGAGCTGAGCGCTCTACCAACAGAGCAACCGTGGCCCCTCCATCACTTGAGTTTTAAGCAGATTGGACTATCTACGCAACAGAAAATCAATGTAAATAATCTCATTGAAGCGCAATGCGAATTAAACACATTATGGAGTAGCAATTATTGCGATGTAAACATGATTTTTTTTTGCACCCAGGATTGGCATCAGAACTTTCACATTACGCCCATACATTGTATTTCTCACTCATGTCTATGACAAGGCAAAATGTAGTATATTGAGGAGTTTCCAGCGCTCTATGACAGAAGTAATTAAACTGCAGTTTTACGAAACGAAGCTGATTCTTTTACTGAAAATCACATAACTTCTACTCAAATAAACATAGGTAACAAAAAGACATGCCATTGCATCCTTTTCAATCGCTACTTTTCCGTAACTACGACTACGTTATGGTAAACACTGTTCTGCATGAGATACGTAGTTGAGTGGTTTAGGTTAAGGACTTCGAATCAGGCGACTCGGGTTTGAATCCCGCTAATAGTTTGGGCATTCTCTTCAAGTAATTACAGCGTGTAACCTTACTGGTAAAATGTGTAAAATAGACGGGGGATATATTTAAAAAATATAGATTTGAATGTAATTTTTGTGTAATTTTGAGATCATTTATTTCACTTTTTGTGCGCAAATGTTTGTGTTCTGCTCCATACCTCATTATCCTTCAGAGTATTTTCTTGTCACACACAAGTGTTATAACATTAACTAATTACGTTATTAAAAGTGGAAATTGAATATAAAAGTTTTTAAATATACATTTCTACTAGTTTCTCTATGATACAACAAACATTTCTTCCAAATAAAATTGTTTTATCTTAAATTTCTTTAAGTGATGCTAAGGCCTGCAATTTATATGATTCCGCAATACACATTCTCGTTCTTTTCCCTGCAAAATACTTTTGGAAGAAGAATTGCACATCCTGAGGTGATATGCATACAAGATAATCCACTAATCAAGTTGGGTTGCATATGCAATAGGCGAATAGTGCCACAATTCATATAGCTTAAATGAGCATTCAAGGGGGTCAAAAATATATGCTCGCGATTGTACAAGGGGACAGACATAAATTACCTTAGGTAGCGCAACTCGCCGTAATAGCCTATTAGGAAAAAAATCACCCTTTTCAATAAGGATGGTGACACGCTGACCAGTAATGATCCTCCCGCGCAGGGAACAAGAAAACACACTGAATCAACTAGAAATTTAGAATGAATAAATATAGATATATTATAAGTAATATCTACAAAATATTTGCATATACATGGTGGATCTGGTAAGAAATTAACTAACGGAAACCCGAAGATAGTTCACATGAAGGTGGAAGGTAACAACACCACGTGAAGATAGTTCGCTGTTTAGTATTATTTAAGTTATATTGAGGTACTACACTTCCACACTTATCTTAAAAGTCCTCCATTCTTGATGTATACCATTCTTCGTATATGTTCATTCTCTGCTACCTGCTCTGCTTCAATGGAAGTCTTTGGAACGATATGTAACGATGTTTGCTCACTTTATCACTTGATACTGTACGTTTGCACTGAGGGTTCGCTGTGACGTCCTACTACCACGGAGACAACTTGAAAAAGAGAGGGAGTTTCTGTCGCCAGATGGCGTGGTCCAGTTTATGGCAGTGGTGCCAGTTCCCATACGTCTCCCTGGTGACCGGTTGTTATCCCCACTTACCCAGGGTAGTACCTAGAATTTGTGGTGGGGTCAACCGACCACAGTAGTATAACGTAAAACTACACTGAATAATAATATATATATGAAATTTATTACTTTCTCCGAATTGTATTATTAGATATCACAATACTCGCGCAAAACGCAAGGGCCCATTTTACCACTCTAGGCGACACAGGCATTGGTCCAGAGAGGGTGATTTGAGAAAAAAAATGATGTTTTCAGTTTAGTAGAATGCAAATGAACCAATTTCAAGCATTAGGAAACAGTACTTAATTGCTAGACCGTAGACAGCCAACTATTTGTGGATAAACTACAAAACCTTCATGCCAATTCTGAACATAAAGTTCCCGCCTTTCAAAGCCAAAAGAAGAACTCCGCTCTAAACCTACAACGCATCAAGTCAAGTGGCCAAGCCATCCCCCAAAACCTCAAATGGTTTAAATTTTGTTCTATCATGAGTACGTGTACACTGTACATAGTATTTTTTTTCTGAGGTTAGATGCCAGACTAAGGATCTACTAAAAAAAAAGTATTTTATATCCATTTGTTCCTTTTCGCAGAAGATTGGAAAACATATATTTGAACTGAATTTAATATACCTACTCGGCTTCGAAAGAAAAATAATTATACTTTAAAATACGTTTGATGTGAATATAGTTCAAAATTATCTAATAGACTATGCAGAATAAGCGGTATTGCAAGTCTAACCTGGTAATCAATATGAAATACCTCTTTACAAACATTTTTATTGAAATAAACTTAATTTTATATTTGGTATTTTGAATAGGGATTTATGGTCTTAATCCATATTTAGTTCGAGAAATTACCTTAATCGGCGAACACATATTGCAAAGACGGAGTTTAATCTTAGTCTAAGTTAGGTTTAGGCTTAAACATCAATTTTCAAATGCACCAGTTAACCTAAACCATGATCTAGTTGAGGTCTATGTCTTTGCAGTAGGGTGGTACTGTTTAACTTCCTAGTGTTTTTTTTACATTATTTTGCACTAATTTCCTGTTTATTACGGTTAGAAATGGAATTGATTCTTCACTTGTGACGTACACAAATAGAAGTACAAGGTAATAACGTGTAAATAATCCGCATACTAATTAGATCAACGGATTTACTCTTTATTCTCAGAAATTTTATCGTTACAGCAAACTAAACTCTCACCAAATATGCACCTATAAATTTCTTTAAATATCTACGATACTCTTGATTCACAGTATTAGTTATTTTTACGAGTATTAACACTTATGACCATTCTGAGCTGTATACTATTTTCATTACCGACGCCAAACATCACATCAGTCTCCATTACAGGAACACTTCTTCAACAGAGTCACCAAGTTATCGGTTCAAGAATACTTGGTAATTATACATATTTCGTAGGATTTCCTCCAAGCAATACGCTAAGAAACCTTCACCACAAATTTAGGTACAGTGAAACTTCTATATAGTGGACACTAACGGCGAACGTAAAACTGTCCGTTATTCAGAAGTGTCCGATATTCGGAGAAAGCTTAGGATGCAACAGAAGAAAAATTGCTGAAATGTACACATAAATTTGGTCAACATTATCTTGCTGTTTATTGTATTTTTTATACGTAATGTACACTAATGCAGTTTTCTAAGTACAGTAAAAGGAAATTGAAATACAGAAGTTGTTGTTTTTATGTACGTACTTCCTAACACAAGCACAAACACAAAAAGTACTAAACAATATGCAGTTTTTTAAAAATAATAAACGAAATACAAAGGTAATACAATACCTTACTCAACAATGCGCGATAATGTTAGAAATCGTGGCCGTTATTGTTTGAAATTCCAGAAAGTAGGAAAGTTCTATTCTTGGCTGTCCGTTATTTGGAAGTTCTAGGCGCTGGGGAATAGTTTTCAGTGTCCACGTCCGTTATTGAGAATGTCCGCTATTCAGAAGTAATTTTTCCATTGTACCGAATGATGTTCTGCCGGGGAATTGAAAGGGGCCGCTATTTAGAAGTGTCCGTTAGGAGAAGTTTCACTGTAGTACGATCATCGCTATCAACGTATGCAAGGCCGGATTTAACACTAGGCCGCCTACAAAGCCGTGGTCTAAGGGGAACAACTTTCACAAGGGCGTACTTTGCAAGGAAAAATTAGAAATCGCTATTTAAAATCCGAGACGAAAATATATTTAACAAAAAAACATTAATCACCATGTTGGGGAAGCGCCTACCAACTTCACGTTTGACCAAGATGACTTCAGGTAAAGTTAACTAAATTTACTTCAGAAATAGTAAAACATGAGTGCTTGTATTAAAAATATTATTTATTCGTATTTTTGCCTTGGCACACACTAATAATCATATTTAGTCAATGCTACATAGGCGTATAAGGAGTGGCAGTCATCTATATCCCCGCCAATGGGCAACAGGTACATTTTGTTGAAGTACTCAATATGCATGAAGGCGTAATTTACACTAGATTTTTGATATGGGGAAAACTAAAGCATCATTTCCTAACCTGTATTTTTGGGGTCCGCAATGGGTCCACTGAATATCAAGCTGCATTTAAAGTACCCAAAATGAAAAAATAGTTCACAACATGTTGCAGTTTTACCACGATTTAGTGCATAATATATTAACCTTTCTTGAAACTAATATGAACTACACCACATTTTACTTCATAACATATTAACTTCTGGTGTGCTGTTACGCGATTTATGCACAAAAATTTCATTTAATTGTAGCAAATGGAGCAAACGTGATCTGAAAACGAACTCTCGATAATGTGAACTACGGAAAATATGAACTTAATGTGTAAAATAGTAACTATGCGTACAAAGCTAATAAAAAGACACATTAAACACACAAAAACTCATATTTCTATTCAGTAGGTTCACATAAAGTTCACATGCGTTCATATCAAGTTCATTTTTGGTCACGTTCTTGTGCCAGGAGGTTTTCAGTGTATGTAGGCCTACCGTGCGTTCGAACCTTGCTGGCGACCGTCCTGACTGAGTTTTTTCAGAGTTCCTTTCAGTTGCATCACTCAAACGTCAGTATGGTACCTTAACTAAACTCTGGATGCTATCGTATCCCGGTCTGTTCCAAATATACCCAAAAATCCGGGTCAGACCTTAGAAATTTGAAAACTATCTTAACCAGTCCACTTATTCAACATAGCGAATGAATTTGTAGTGTCTCTTTTTGCCATTTCTGGAAATTATTTACATTGAAGTTGCTAGATTTTAGGAGAGACGTATTGATAGATATATTGACTGGTACTGTAAACCTCAAGGGCGCGCATTAGGGGGGAGCTTGCCCCCTTACCCTAGCCGGAGAAAATTATACTATGCAAAATAGTAAACAAAAATAAAATGTTTATATGTAATTTCTATATTTTATTTTTTATTTACTTTTATTTTATTTATTTATTTATTTACTGTCAATACAACAAGCTTTATAGCCCAATTAGAGTGTCGATATTTAAAATGCTAATTTACTGACATTTTTTATTACAATATTTCTAAATGATTTGGAAGACAAAGACATTCACATAATATCTTATTCGATTGTAGCTCTACACATTTCATTGTAAGTACTTACATATTCTCCAGATCGGTGATTTCATCATTATATTGTCCATGCCTTTTTACAGTGGAAGAGATCAGTGTTGTCTACACGAGTTTTAAATGAAGGGACACGAAACTGTAACAATGATACGAAGTCTGTGCAGTCTAAGCCATTTTGATTTTCGTAAGAAATAACAGATCAGAAAAACTAATGCTCTAATGAACATAGGCATGGTACATTTTCCCTAATGTAGAAACGTTTTAAATTTTTCTTCACATTATTATTACAAATGCTAGAATTTTAAAAGCTTCATTTGTAATATTTTTATGTGGCTGTTAAACGTTAATTTCATATCAAACGTGACACCAAGATTTTTTAACTACGTCGGGCCTATTTATGAATTTAACAATTAAATCTATAAATCGTTTTATTTGTACTGAATGATAAAACTTCGTATTAATTGCAAAATGATTGATAACGCACCAGATAGTAAAGTTGCCTAAACCATGCTGTGGTTTTATGATCTTCATGGAATTAATTTTAGCGTATATTTGAGGTCATCCGCAAATAGCACTTTTTCAGTATTTGGTAAGAATTGCGGTAGGTCATTAATGAACAAGAGGAAAAACAACGGTCGAAGATGAGAACCTTGCCATATTCATCAATGACAGTGCTGTATGTTCATCAGATTTGTGTTCCTTAAATAGAACAGACTGTCTGCGATTAGATAGATAAAAGCGCATTAACCTAGTCAAAGATAGAGAGAAGTGATGGTGATTTAATTTACCTAGTAATACATTGTGATTAAGTCTGTCAAAGACCTTTTCAAAGTCAATGTAAATCGCATCAACTTGCTTTCCTTTGTCCAACGAGATTTCAATAAAATCTGTAACATTTGTAAGGTTCGTTATCGTGGATTTTTGTGAAACAAGGCCATGTTGTTTAGTTGAGATAACTGCCTTGAAATGATTAATAATTCGTTGAAACACAATCAGTTCTGAGAATTTTACAAAGATTGGTAAGATTGCTATAGGCCTGTGGTTGGTAATTTTTAGTCTGTTGTTTGTTTAAGGTATAGGACAAACTAAAGCAGATTTCCATTTGTTAGGGAAAATACATGTTTTTAGTACCACGTTGAACGCAATCAATAGGGAATATTTAAATTTATCAGTACATCCTTTCACTATATACGAGGGTATACCATCAGATCTAACTGTCGTTTTGGATTTTAGATTCTGGACAGCCTTTCCTATTTCGTTCAAATGTATTTGATCAACAGACAGTATTCAGATTTCTTCGTAACCCATACAATTACTATCAAAATTACTGAACAGTTGAGAAGAGGATACAAATGCTGATTGGAAATACTGTGCAAACGTATGAGATATTTCTTCATTGTTACACAAATACGACCTTAAAATTTAATATATTTTGGGGAAGATGTTTTGTTTTGTTTTTAATAAATTTTCACAGTTAACCTGGATCATTGTTGATATTTTTTTTAAGAGTTTGATACAAAGGTTCTATACGCTATTTATAGGCCTTTCTTGAGTTCCCTACGCTTTCAAACATATTACTGATAGTAGGGTTTAGAATTTTCAATTTTGTATGTAGACTTTATATAATAAATTGTTTTACCCTTGAGTAAGCCAGCTCGGATACTTTGGGACATAGTTTCCTTTGCAGGGGACATTTTTGACAAATATTTCACAAGTAATATTTTAAAGTTTACTATACTGTCATTAACATTATTATACTCTTTTAAGCATTTCCAATCAACTTCCAGTATATTTTAAGGTAGGTTTAATGTACTTCGTGATATGGTTCTTTTTGTACCCTTTAGTAAATATTGTAGTGGTTATTTTGTTGATAACTTTGAGTAAATCATATAAAAACTGTCTTTATCCTTGCCCCCCACCCTCTGAAAACCACAAGAGGGGCGCCCATGGTAAACCTATACATTTATTTTTTCCTACATATAAAGCTAAGTGACAAAAGGACCATTCAATAAATGTTAAATAGCGAGGAAAAAATGTGATGACTTTACCATTGCTGCGTATCTAATCTAATATGGCGGCCAATGAAAATATAAACGGCTTCACATCGATGACGCCAGATTGAGGACGAAAAAAGGTTATTTGTCATAATGTGAAGATGGGAAGGGGAAATGGACGGGAGGGGTGAGGGAAAGGAACGAGCCGTGGGCCCGAGAAGTCCTGGACCTACGGTACCTACACACATAAATTCGGTACCTACGGTACCTGAATGTATAATTTATGTTACTTATATTTCGCGCCATATGAACTTAAACCTTTTCCGTTATTTTTTATAGCTCTTTACATCTCAACTCCTCAATTGAGCATGTTTGAACATCAAATATTTGAATCTTATGATACAGTGCTATAATTAACGAAAGTGATCTATAGTATCATTATGATTCTGATAGTATGCATGTATGATCCTAACAGTATGTTTACTTATTAGAAATTTTTCATCTTACATCTAAGCTTACATTCAATAAAATATGTCTCTCAGCGCAACTTTCTATACTTCTAAACGTTGCGGTAAAAGGAAATTCAATAGCTAATCCAAAATGTAACATGAGCATCTGTATAATATTGCACAAGCCACTGAACAAGTCGCATATCTTGAGCTTTCCGTAATCTTAGAACAATAGTTACACTTAGACACATTTCTGCAGATGTTAACGATTTTGATATTAATAAAATTTAGAATGTGAACAGAACAATTATAAAACAACTATAACGTTATGACTCACTCGTAATCAGCTGGTGCTTTGTTTACATTACTAACATTGTTATGATGGTAAAAATCATGGTTAAAATAACTTACGTTTAGACTCCCGAACTTGGTTATCGTGCTTGTACTACCATTGTCTGTAAAGAAACAGGTAGAGGTTTCCATAGAGTAAAGAATCTGCTTGTTACACGGGAGAGGTTTAAAGTAATGAACACAAATGAATTGATTGTAGCGTAACATTTGTAGATTAGTTCTGCTATCATTCTTTTATACTTTAAAAGTGATACTAACCACCACAAGGATGCTATACATTTCAATAAAGAAATAACTAAACCCACGAAGTGATCCGCGGCTAATGAGTAACTTGCGTTTTCCTTAGTAACGAAGAAGATAACCGTAGTAAGTTGACGCTGCAGGTTAGATTTGAAACCCGCGTTAACGGTAACTACAGTTTACATTACTAATATTATCTTGGTTAACCTTAACCATGGTAAAATGTTAGTAATGTAAACAAGGCATTATGTGGTGACGGTTACGAAAAGTTACAAACAGAAATAGAACAAGCATTAAAAAAATTTACAGCATCGGGCTTGTAGCCAGGGAGACGCCTGTTCTCTTTCAAACTTTTTCCAGCCCTATATAAGAATTTACATTTGGTTGTATAAATAGGAGGGAAATAGCTGTTGCTTCACCTGCAGCAACACATTGCATAGACGTGTGCAAGAAGTGTGGAGTATATTTTTAGAGTTGAGTTTCTATTATGAAGTTAATTATTGCAAAATTATGAATCATTGTGTCAAGAAGTGGTATTTCCATAATTTCAAACCAGAGGGTCATTCCATGTGAAACTGACCAGCACGAGTTGCTCGACCATTTCGTTGTTTTTCTTATATTTGCACCATAGATGACCCTGTTAGTAAGCAGCACAAACCAATTTCTATTTTATTTTTGTCAGCAGCCATTTTGAATCTAGACTTACTTATCTTAACTGCGACAGACAAAAATCGGGGTTTGCAAGCTTTTAGAAAAAAAGCCACTGCTGTCTTCTGGTTTCGCGAAAACCAGAAAGATAGAAGGTTCTGGTTTTTGCTGGTTAAAAGAAGATATTTTGTGTTTTTAGAAACTGCAATAAAAAGTTTTAAAAAAAATATGTTTGAAATCTGGACTTAAGCGGCTTTAATTCCTTCTTATATTAATGAGCAAAATCATACTTTTTATGGACAATTTAAGGTGACTTACATTTGAAACCACAAGTTGTATTTTTTGTGTAAGAACTATCTATGCCCAGTACAGTTTCCAGCTATGGACGAAGAAAGTTTGGATTTGGAGCCCTTCCTAACATTTTATGGCCTCAAATTTAAGAACAATCTAAATTTCGGGACTTGCAAGGTCAAATTTCGGAAAAGGGGGACCAGAGAGATTTTTTTTGTCCAACAATCCTTCTACTAATATTGTACAAAGACTGTAACTTTCGTTTTGTGGTTCAAAATGATATAGAAGTTATAGACTTTCAAACATGAGCAAAAGTATAGAAATTCTAAATCTAAATTTTAAATCGTATAGAAATTCTAAAAGTCCCCTAACTAGATCCGCCGCTGAAAGAGAACTTAAAATACATATTTGGTCCTATATGCTTCTAAAATATCCAGTTAAACATATTACCTAAGTCTGTTTACTTCCAAGGCTAATTACAATAATCACAGTCGTGACGCCCTTTGGTATTTATCGGTACAAATTTAGCATTGCTATGCGACTGCTAAAATAAAATAAAATAAATGAGCATAGAAAACTTAAATTTAGATCATTAATGGGGTATTTTGGATTGCTTAATTATTACTACTTTTGCTCGTTTAGAGAATATATAACTCATATATTCCTTTGAACCACAAAACGAAACTTATAGGTTTTGTGCAGTAGTAGAAGGATTGTTGAAAAAACAAAATTCTATCTGGTCTCCCTTTTCGGAAATTTAACATTAAAAGTCCAGAAATTTCGATTTTTCCTTATTTGAGGCCAAAACAATGCTAGGAAGGGCACCAAATACACTTTCATCGTACTTTTCTGGAAACGGTACTAGACATAGTTTTACACAAATAATTACAACTTGTGGTTTTAATTCCAAGTCACTTTAAATGGTCCCTAAAAACTATGGCTTTGCTCAAGAGAAAGGCCGAATTATGAGCCCCTTAAGTCTAGATTTCAAAACTATTTTTCAAACTTTTTATACAATTTTTAAAGGCTTTTTATACATCTTGTTTCAACCAGTGAAAACTATACTCTTCTTTCATTAATGAGAAGACAGCAGAACCTCCTTTACTAAACCATTGCAAACCCATATTTTTGTCTGACGCAGTGAAGAGAAGCAAGCCTAGATTCAAAATGGCTGCTGATGAAAATATAATAAAAAATGTTTTGTGCTGCTTACTAACAGGGCTATATATGATGTACATATAAAAAAACAAAATGGTCGAACAATCATTTGCATAAAAAATGGCCGATTTCACCTGGGATGACCCCGTACTAAAGAAGTAGCATATTGGTCTCACTACATTCTGCACAATATCTTTCTTTTTAGAAACTTCCTTGCTTTTGTTAATTTTTTAATGAACAACATCAGGGTTACCAGACGTCCTTCTTTCTATTCTGTCCACCCTCATTTTCTAAATACCTTGAAATGTCCACCATTCTCTAGTGACAAGGTTGAACATTTGCTAATATTCGTAGTCCTGTGATCCAAATTCTTAATTTAAATAAAATGTTTATTGATTTATATGGGCCAGTTTGAATTGTTAACTTCGGCACGTCACGATTATCCGTCACGGTCTAGTTAAAAGACACCCATGCCCCTGACGGGGCTCGAACCTTCGACTTTCGAGTCGTTGGTCTAACGCCTTAGACCGCACGGCTACCCGGTCGGCCCTGCGTAGTGCTGTTATTGAACATTCTGTTTCATTACAAGCAATATGAAGTACGTAAGGTATTGTAGGTGTGCAACAACCACAGTAGGAGCTACATGTAATATTATGGAGCTATATTCTTTTCATGACTCTAATAACAAATCCTTATACTAATGATTGTTTTCTCTATTGATGAAATCCTAGGATTAAAATGAAGAACTTGGCAACAAAACAGTAACTAAAAAAAACATGTATTTACGTTGACTATTAATGCAGAAATAGGATCCGAGAATTCGCGAAAAGGTATGTTCGAAAGAAAAGTTCTCGGAAAATAAAGATTTTCTGCCCCGTCGTGCGTCATCGTTGGAAGTTGTGAGCAGACGAACAAAGCGGTCGTCTTTATCGAGGGACCTAAAATGATACGCACCAAAACTTTTCCCTCACTCGAAATATTTACATTCATATATCAGGGACTCTGCCCGAGTTTTAAGTTTGAAGCAGAGGTAAAACCCAACAATTGGCGTGTTGCAAGCACAATTTTGCGTTCTTCTAAAAAATGTTAACAGTAAAGGCTTCCAAGTTCGGGTTTGCTCGAGAATTTAAGGGTGTGATACCCCTATTGGGTGCTCTGGCAGAATCTCTGCATATTATAAGCAGAGATTGATATGGCTAAACGCCTGATATGATATACTTAATTGCATACCAATGAACATACATACACACACACACACACACACACATATATATATATATATATATATATATATATATATATATATATATATATCTATATATATATATCTATATATATATATATATATATATATATATATATATATATATATATACAGAAGTCCTGACTGACATATCAACGTCCAGGCCAAACTGTATTAGCTAGAAACTTGAAATCTATCTAGAACATAGGTTTCATGACGTAAGAAAGGAAGGACTTTTGGAACTTCGGCTTGAAAAGGACAGAAAAGTTGTTGCGACAGACTTTGCTGGTAGTTCCAAGAGGAAAACGTGTTGATGAAGTAAAGGTGTGCATCAAATCTTCATACTATTAAGGCCTATTATCAACAAATTATGCCTTCAGAAGAACGTGAGGGTCCGCATAAATGGTGACATGTCGACAGAAAAATTTTCTGATATCCTTCTCAAAATTTGTGATGGAGAGATTCCTACTTTTGAGGGGAAAATATGTTTAGTTTATCATCTAGGTCAGGTC
Organism: Lepisma saccharinum; assembly: GCA_022664845.1. Classification (NCBI taxonomy): domain Eukaryota; kingdom Metazoa; phylum Arthropoda; class Insecta; order Zygentoma; family Lepismatidae; genus Lepisma; species Lepisma saccharinum. Next base: position 16,762 of record JAGDQP010014830.1, on the reverse strand, counting down.
TTATTAAATGTAAGATTTTGCATCCAAAATTTATCCTGATAGAACAGTTATACCAACGTGCCATTTTAACATCTAAAACATGCAATAGCCGCAATATACACCGGTGTATAAATAAAAAAACTTAGATTCTTTCGACGGTGACCAAATGGAGTACCGGCCCGTAGACTCGGCAGTTCAAAGTGTTGATGTGATTCACTACACCGTGGAATTTCTAAATATATTAAATCCTTCAGGCCTTCCCCGGACATAAACTTCTTCCAAAAGTGGAAATATCTGTAATATTGTTCAGACATCTCAACTCCCCTATATTTATAATTGTACCAGACTACGGGTACAAACTCTCTATAGGAATGTGATCTAGGCTACGGTGGTAACTGGCTCTGCTCAAACGGAGTTTGTGCTCATACCACGAATACCGAACATACCATCCGAGTATCCATTTGATTTTAAAAGGCTACAGTTTCCTTTTAAAGTCTTTCTCGCAATGACTATAAATTAGTCCGAGGGGGAGACTCTCAGGATAGTAGGGATTGACTTAAGGGATGATTGCTTATCATATGGACCTTGTTCTACGTCGCATGAACTAGAGTAAGCTCTCCAAACAGTTTGGTAATTGTAGCACCACAAGGTACAACTACAAATATAAGGAGAAGAAGAACCTGTACCAATTCCTGAAATCTACGCGGGCAACTGCTAGTGTAATATAAAAATGCTTGAAGTAGCTTATAACGACTCAAGAGAGAGTCTGAGAGAGAATTTTCTACAATTTTGTGATTTCAATTATCTGTTCTTCTTGCGTTATTCGCATTATACACATACCCAATTTACTACAACAGTTTCAAGTAAACAAATGAAAAAGTAACAGTTTCCTAAGAAGATATTGAAAATGTAAGTAAGATAAACTCCTCAAGCTTTTCTTTGGTGCTCACTGCTAATAGATGATATATTTTATTGACCCCCCAAAATGCAGTTGATTTGTATTTTATTATTTTGTAAGATATTGAGTAGTTTGGGTCTATTTCAATCAAGAGGTTATATGGATCATGGAGGGAAAATAAGGCAATACGACCTTTTTGCGAGATTTTTCTAGTCCACTTTATTGGCTGAAGTACCATTTAGGAATAAAGAAATCTCACAACTCACGACTGTATTAACCTGCTTTGTATTGTATTCTGATCAATGTTATCCCTTCTGATCTAACTAGACTCAGGTTGCTCCACATGTGTTATGCAAATTACATTAAGCATAATATTAAATACCTACCAGGTTCATAACAGATGACTGCTTGATAAAATGTGCACTATTTACAATATAATTCCTTAAAATGCAATTATGAACAATGATTCAGAATGCAGCTTCAACAATACTTGCTTCTGATTGCATATTGAATAATTGGCCAATGTTTTGTGAAACTCCTGCTAGTATAAGCGAAGAAGAACAATAATTATATATATTTTAGCAATCGAAATAAACTACGTTTGCTAACCTTAATATCCTGGAAGAAATCTTTTTAAAACCAAATGCCAAGAATGAATATAAAAATAAGATAAACAGAAGCAAGTCCTTGTGAATGTAGCGCTTTGACATTGTAACTTCTTACACATTAATCTTATGTATTAATTAATTGTCGTACTTATATCTTTGCAAAGTAAATATAAATATGCAAATCTGTTTGTAAATTTAAATATTTACCACAGAACTATTAATTTATTATTATTCCACAAGTCTTACCTATTAGATTTACAATACTTTCTTCTAAAATATCAGATTTAGTGATTTTGCTACAAACATTTTACTTCCAACTTCTTCTGCTATCTTTCAGGAAAATTATTATCGAGGCATTTTTCTTTTTTGTAAAAAATTAAACGTAATGTGATGGAGCAATATCTTCTTGAAACATAATTATCTCTGATTTGTAACTGTGATTTAAGATATTCTGATATATGAAATAGTGATGCCAATTCAATGAAGCTTCTGATCTAATTGTATCATACGCCTTATAGTTGCCATTTTGCCACGGTTATGTTAAGAAGTACTAAACATTTCGTCGTTCAAGAGACGAACTTGCGTAACTGCAATATCACAACGTTTACACTTCACACCTTCCAAACTAAATTTTCTATGCTAATAAAAAATAAATTTATGTTATTATACATCTATAGCTAACTTAAGTTCAACTTTCATTAGCCAAACGTTGCCTAAAGGTCAATTATAGGCTGATTCAAAAGGTAAACCATTTGAAAAAAATGTGATAAAAGTTTACATATCCTATTTAGGGAATCAGTGGCACACCGGGAATACTCTAACAGTAATGGGGGGGGGGGGTCAACATGACAATTTCAGCTGGAAACTGGGGTCAATTACTATTTAGATGAAAATATTACTACAGTGTTCGAGGTGAGGTAGGAAATGTAAGGGAACACTTGGTCTAGAAAAGTAAGGAGACGCTTCCACCTAGTAGCGACGATTGCCTATTGAAAGTATAAGCAAAGAACTCCCATTAATTAAAAGGTAGGGGTACGTAAAATCCAAAATGAAGAAGATGAGAGCACGGCGTACCCCCTCGTACCCCCATCTCTCACTTGGAGTTATGCATTACTAAGTTCTAAATATTTTTAAAAGGAAAAACAGGAAAATTCCGTTATTAGTACTGAGAGCGAAAAGTGGAAGAAGAAGTAAGAACATTAGACTTTAAAATAAAACTCTATTAATTGTTTCATTTGTATGTAATTTCAAACACGTTCGATTAAAACAGATATTGTTTTCTCTCTTTCCAGTTTCTACTCTCTGTATTAATAACAGAATTTCCCTATAGTGCCAAATATTTGAATCAAATATAGCTCTCAAACGGCTGCGATATTTACAACGTAAATGTTAATGTTAAAATTAAGTTAGGTTTTAGTTTTTCTGAATAATAATTTACCACAGATTCCATTTTAAATTCTTAAGTTGAACCCCTTTACACGTATTTTCTATACGTCACTTATTCTCGAAATACGATAGTTAAATCCTTACACATACATATTACTATATGTTGTTTTTCAGCTATGATTAAATTCTGTGTTACAAATTTTGAACAAAACCGGGACTTTAGGCGTCCAGAGAAGCTCTGCCCTTGACGCGATACTTTGAGGGTTCAAACCGGTACAGTCCCTGGCAACCCAGGGCGGTTGGTTACTCTAGTGATGCCCAAATTTGTTTTGCCTATGGACCACATTAAAATTTAGCATGATTTTCGCCGGTCAGAGCATAATTTGACACAAATAGTATACGGATCGTGTGGGTCATTTAATTGTAGGTGTCAAACGATAATTTTGCAAACCTAAGGAAACCCTTCAGGTAACAGGACTGTAACAGGCAGATACAGGTAATTAATGTTTCTAAAAGTAGCAAGAGAGCAAAATCAATGAATTAAACTATTTTTTGTGGTGCTTAGAATTTCTAACATATTTTTATGTCATTAGTATGGGTTGCATTCTGTCTTCTCAGCTGAGAAGTCATTTTCATGTATATATTAAAAAGGAAAATAAAATAAAACCTTCATTCGACGTATTTATGATAAACAAATGCAAGATATATGGCGGCCCGGAAAGGAAAACTCTGCGGAACGGATCTTGCTAGCAGGCCGTAGTTTACTATCACTGCTGTTGATGACATCAAGACTAGCTTCCTTATTTGTGACGCAAATGTAATAACTTGGCATTGTATAAAAATAATAATCAATTATATTAAAAAGACGCAAGAAACTTACTTCAAAACACGCTAAAACAAACGTAACAAAAAATGTGGAATGAGTAAACTATATATATATATATATATATATATGTGAAAAATACAGAGACTAGCAATTATCTTTCCAGGCTTCCATTTCTAAACAGATCCATATCCATGCACCATAAATGTTACGGAAATGAACACAAATACTTGTTATACACGTATAATGTTTTAATGGTAGTGAAAATTTTGAGGTATGAATATCTTAAAGTAGTTGCAGAACGAAGTACGTTACTAATATTTTACTTTTGCAAAGTAATATTGGAAACGATAAAATTATGTACAACTTTTACTGTTAATTATGTTTCTATCCTTTAGTTTCTTACGAAATTCAAATGAATTTGAAGACCTTTGGAAGCGCAAAATCTTACTATGTTCGAAAGTAATAAAACAAACTCAACAATGTCAATACCTCAATTTCATTTTTTTTTTCTTTAGAAAAACCCTTTTGACAATGGACGCCTGATTTGTACCTTCTGTAGTAATATTTCAGGTACACTGTGCGCTTGCAACTAGCAAAATACATCATTGATGAAATGATGGACACGTTACTCATTAGTAAATCGTAGGACATTTGACAATTCGTTGAGAAGAGCTTATGTCTAACCAGGAGTGGGATAATCTCTTTCTGAAAGGTTTATGCAACGTTTTCGGGGTAAGAACTCATGGAAGAAATTATATGAGCTTTTGCATCTTAAAGATCATAGCGTGGGGTTCGTTTCCACTCCATTCCCCTAATAAGCTTAATACACCACTCTTGCACAACAACTCTCACTCCATCCTATTCCACTACTTCGTTACTACTGTTAACCAGTCGTTCAGTTCTCCACTATCTTTCATTGCCAAAAGATCCTGATTCTATACGCATCATCGCCAAGCATTTGCGCGTGTAACTCGTTACCTAGCGCTTAGAAGGTTTTACGTAGAATGTTGCAGCTAGTGGCAGCTAAATGTTGGAGCCCTGAAAGTATTTATCCTAAACTTTGTATTAACAAAAAACAGACCTAATGGAGAAAACAGAGTCGGTCCTCCGCTCGGCCGATGCCAGTCAGGGCACTCGGTTCCCGATCGTCGGGCCGATAACCCCAAAGGCAGCAAAAAACCTTCCAGAAAAACGCTCAGTTTGGCCGGCTTCGGTCATTTCCATCATTTCCCGCTCAAACCCCGATCATTTCCCGACAGTCACAGTCGGGCGTTAGTAGGGCACCAAGCATTTGCAGCCGTCGGTACAGCTAAGACGACCCGCATATGGCTATAAAAACGTGTTTATTTGGTCAAAACGAAATATGAATAATGTTTATTGGTATACACACAGATAGTTTCATTTTATCCGTTGCTCTCATCATGATTTACAGTTTTAATTTTCCAACAGTAAATAATCCTAGTGACTGCTGTGGGGTTCGAATACAGGAACGTTCTGTAGTTCTCGTTGGTAGCTCGTCGTCTTATCCACTCATCCATGGACCCACGTTGTGAAATTACTCATCTTTTACGGTATCTGTATTAACAGGCAGTCTAGAATGGAGTTGCTACGCGTTGTTCACCGTCATGTACAAATAAAACTAAAGAATATTTTCCTTTTTTCTTTCTTATGTGCAGTTTTTCTTCTTTAACACCTTGATCATTGCTGCACTATTAAATTTGTATCTCTCAATAAGTGTAATATGTCGCCTTAGAAAACACACATAAAGCGAAATCTATGTCCTAGATTAACGCCCTATTAACGAAATTAAGTGTTCGTTGAAATACAGTTTAAAATGCAATGTTTCCATCATGCAAACGAGAACATGAAAAATGTAGTTAATTTCATTGTATTTGCCTGCTTTGTATTTTTTTTTATATTTTCACTACAGATTTATGTAATAAGATGAATGAAATTAAGAGATAAATATCTTTTAATGTAATAAGCATATTTTAATATTAAAGAGTTACAGCCCTCGGCCAGAATGCGGCCCATACAAATGCTGCCGCCCAAATTTCAACCGTTGGTGTACAGTCGGGCTCAAAAGAAGTGCCGAGTGAAGCCCGACGATCCTAACTGACATTTGCAATTGATTTTTTAATCCCTATAATGGAGAAATTAATGACTATTGTAGACATATCGTGACTATAACTAAGTTTAATTGCAATTGTGTCCGCAGACTGTCTCAGATAGTTGGTGGCCCACCTTCTTTTCGACTATTCTTGCCGTCATATTCCCGCCTTGTTAAGACATGGTCGGCATTTTCCTCAATCCCGACCAAATCCCAACCTCATAGTCGGGACAAGGGAGACAAAAACTTTCCCACCCTTTTGCCAACCATTTTCACAAAATGTACTGGTGTGATTGGTACACTCCAAGGATCAGTTTAAGCTAGTTAGATCACTCCAAGCTTCGTTCTTTACGCCACTTTGACAAGAGGATTTTTTGCTTAACGCGCTCATTTGGTGTCGGGCCGTCGGTGGACGGCCGTTAAGTGCGACTTTTTCTCGATTGTCACACCCCCGACACCGGGCCGATGGCGGCAAAAATTGGACTGTCGGGGTTGTGTCGCATTTTCTTCATTGGGGAGCTTTGCCTCCCTTGGCTTTTTTCGTGGGCAACTTTGAGCGCATATACATTAATGATTGTGTTTCAGATAAACAAATGAAGTAGTTTAGTGTCTATTGGGACATTTAACAACATAACATGGTTTTCGAGTTTATGTTTTAAATTTGAATTTTCAGATTTTGTTTAGGTTTCTTTTTTCAATTTCGTCCCACTTCGACGGGGGTTCCTCGACACTTGGGGCCCGGGCCGGTAGCACAGCTCCCCCTCCCTCATTGCGCCACTACTGTGTGTAGGTACGCAAACTTCCCATTTTTGAGTCACCAATCTTCTTATACTTTTTTTGCGCCTCCCAACGCTGGATTAGATATTAGTACGATGACTTACCTCAGGAAAAGGTTTATTTAAAGGGCGGCCGCAGATAGTAGTGGTACATCAAATAATGAACAAAAATATCATCAAAACCATCGAGAACCGGATGCGCAGGTGATGAATGCTGGTCGACAACATACACCTAAGACAAGATTTATCCAAGTATCCATGCTAACCTCCGAGAGTCCGACACGCCGAGAAATCGGAAACTCGTGAAATCCTATGGCGGATTAAAACGAACTAAACAGTAAACAAAAAGGCAATACGAACATAAACAAAACCGAAAACAAAGTAAAAATACAAACAATACGAAACAATAAAATCTGAATGGAACTTGAGTGAAAGTGAAGTGTTAATATGTTGTTGGAATCCAGCAACAACTTCCAGCAGAGTGTCTAGTTGCGGGAAACCTGCAACAATAAACGCCCGGAAAATACGGTATCTTCTTTTGTTTTAGGTGTGTTGATGGTAAATAACGGAATTTAGCCTGTGTTATACAGTGTAGAAAAATGATGCAAAACAGACAAACCTTAGTGAAAATATTTTTCAATTCCAAAATGATTTTGCAAACAATTAAGGAAACTATATCTTCTGTGAATAAGCATTAAGAGTCTCAGTGTAATGAGTGAGTGACCTTCCCAACCACGGAGAAACTGCTAAAATTGCGACCACTCGAGAACGGAGCTCACTGTCAATCATGACTCGGGTGGTTATAGTGGACCAGACATAGAGCGGAGAGTCAAAATGACGAAGGAGAAAACTTTCGTGGTATTTTTAAAATGTATATGTTACTAATCTTAAAATTTTCTTTTCGTATCTTTACAGGCCATACTGGTCAATGTTTTTGTGTTTTCTTGTGATGTCCTGTGTTGCCCTAAGTGTTAAATGTTCTGTTGTATAAAATATAGAAATATCTAAGAAAAAAGAAAATATCCGCCTCTCAATTTTGAAACACAAGACAAGAACTACATTTTGGATGCCTGGTCCAAGAAAAGTCCCGCAGCACCTAAAGCTAAGACGAAGGGAATAAAGAAGCTTCTTGGACTGCCGGAGTCCCGGTAATTCGATAATATCTAGGAACAGCCTGTCGCAAATTAAGGAAGGCGAAAAACTGCTTGTGACGCCTTTCCTTAGAAGCGCGCAATCTATTTGGAGCAACGCTAAGATATAGGGGTTTAAGGTGGGCCCTTAATGTAAAAAATGTGAGTCGTAGTGAAATGCCAATGTTGAATATATTAGCACTAGTAACTGGATTGATACTCTCGTGTCTTTTAATACATGTACGAACCTTGTTGCATCTTTCTGATTAGTTCCAATGGAGTTAGATTTCCATTTTCATTTCGGGAGCAAGCTACTAATTTGAGAGGCAAGGAAATTCGTTTTCGGTAAAGGTAAATGTATTCCCTGGGCTAGAAGAAGCCGACTACGAGAAGCTACACAGACTTCACAAAATCTGCAATGAAAAAGTTTGCGGAGGAATATTAACAATTCAAACTTAGTTTAGTGGAAGAAACAAACTTAACCCGAAACAAACTTCACCTCAATAACTTCGGTTACCGTGGTTCATTTGGTTTAAATAACCAGCTTTCTCTAAGTCCAAAGGTTCTTAATCTCTGTTTATTTCAGTTTTCGCTAGAAAGTGATTTTGTAATTTTATTTTTGGACTAGGTCAGAACTTAGTAAAATTCGCGTCGCGACAAGTCATAGTGTGACCGTAGCTTGATAAACCTTAGGCAACGCCAGGACCACCGTTGTCAGTCATGACACAAGTGCACTTAGAAACTCTTTCAAATTGTGTCTCCACAATGTATTGCGTGTTGAATTGGCAAGCAAACATTCTAGTGTCTCATGAATAGTTCTCAAAATCCAAAAACCATTCCAGCAGTTCTCCAGTGAAGTATGTGAGTTAAACCGAGGCTACTGAAAAATATAAGGCTTTAAAGCTGAATCAATCCACCTTGAATGCGTCATTTCCGGGAGGCCAAGATAGAGTAGCAACGATACGGTGGGAAGTATGAAATGTGTGTTTCTATATCGTAATTTATTTAATATTATTTCCGAAATTTAATGAGAATAGATAAATAAAAATGGTTATTTAAAAATAAATGTTATATCCTATTTTGTAACGCAAGCTCAATAAAATAGCAGAAAATTAATTTATTATCTTTTCCTAAGTATGTTAACTTACTACATTGTTAGAAAAGTTAAATCCCAAAAGAAAACTTAATAATTTCCGCTTATACTTGAGTAAGTATAAATATAGGTATTGCGTTTGTTTGGTGTCATTCTAAGACGTTTAATGTAGTTCACGTATCATTACTGAAATAAATATAGCTATATATAGTTACTTAGTAGCGATATATAGTTACTAAGACTGAATTAGTAGTTTGGGTTGGTATAATGGTGTCAGTCCCACAAATAAATACATTTGAATTTTATGTATTACCTTTAGACAATTTTATACCGGCCACTAAGGTATAAGTAAACGTCATGACCCGATCAGTAAAGTAAACGTGATTATGATACTCTTGAGGTGTCTTACTTCTGCAAAATCACGAATCAGTCTTCTTCATAGCTCTATTCTAACACAGGATCAATTAATAAAATTTCCAAGTTTTGAATAATTTAAGTCTACATAAATGTCTTTACTCCAGAAACTATTTCCGTAACTTAAAAGGAATAGTAAAATGTCCTGCGTTCAACAGAAGAAACGGTGGAACAGGGTTGAGCAAGCAAATCTGACGGTCGTGTGTTCAAATCACACTCCAGTCCTCTCTTTTATTCGCTAGTCAATACTATTTTCCTATATACGTCCAGTAACAGGCACTATAAAATCTGGTACACTACTTACTGAACATATTGTTCCTTTCACTAAATACCTTTAACTAAATATGTTCAGTTGCCATAGCCGCACATTCGGCAGGTTCAACTGGGATTATACGTTTGACTGCCTGCATCTAAACATTCAGTGACTTTTTTCTGTGTATACTTGCCAAGTTTCAGAAAGAAAATTGAATTCCATAAATAATGAATTAAATCCAATCGGAATTTTGAAGCACGTCGGAATTTCAAGGTCTCAAATCGAGTTGACAAGATGTCCGTCGACGAAAACATTGCATCAAGAATTTATGACTTCACTTCTTCGAAAGTCGACTCAGACACGCAGAAACAGAAAAATTGATACTACCCTAGTAACGTAATACTACCTGTGCTTAGATATATATATTTTTAGAGCAGCAGAGCTGGTGTAGAATTCTTCAAAACATTTCGTTTAGTTCAAAACGTTATTACCAGCTCACCCTTTATTAGCCGGTGAAGATTTCTAGCATCGCCTCACATCGCACCGTGTATTTTCCGAGAGAGAGACAAAATTACCAAATCACATCGTAAAGAGAGAAAATTATCTCATTATAAAACCATGTTCAAAACGTAACTTAGAAACTAATTGAGAAAATAACTAATTATACTGGTTTACGATGAAATACAATTAATAGAAACATGAAACAGAAAGTTGGAGGGACATATAGTCCCGCCTTTCGCCTAATGATACAGATATGTTTGTCTGCAACACTCGAACCGTTTTGCTCCCTCAGTACTGATCCGAACTGTACGACCGGAGCCACTAGACCAGGGGGCTGTGTGAAAAATTCTTTGCAAAAGTCAACAAAGAAGACGAAGCAGACTGTAAGCGATGAAGAAAATTGCGAATATTTTGAGTCATGAACTATCTTCATAGTGCTGTTACCGCCCAATACAATTCATTTTATCTTATGAACTATCCCTCCCTGGACTGATCCTTATTCAATTTCAATCTATTTCTCCACTTCCAACCTGATTGTATTTTCAGCATAAAACACCACCTATTTTGTTTGAAGAACAATAGAGTTAAGTATAAAGAATTCAACTATAAACAAGCTCACATATGTAAAATTCCTAACATTTATGTCCATTGGCTATAAGTTCCATTGGCTATAACGAACTCCCTTTGGGTTAAAAAGCTCAAATTCGACATGAAGATTGATGGGCGCGTTACAATTACGGCAGTAGCTCTGGTTATTGACAATGTATATCCCGTTGGCCTAAAAAGTTGAAATTCTACAAGAATATTCCAATTCAGTTCAGAAATAAATAGGAAGATAAATCAAAATTCCCACTCACCTCTTCATCACTGCATCAATAACAAGCCACACCCTCGAAAAGATTAAATGAAATAACTCCCCAGTAAGTTGCAGAAGTGTTATTTTGGTGTTGGACAAAAATATGCATCCAAAAATAATAGCTATGAAAGTGCTTCGCGATACAGGTTTAACAATTAGTAATGATATATTTGTTTATAGAGAAACAATGAATTAATAAATTAGGTTCTGAATCTAATCCATTGTTGCTTTTTTTTACATATACCAACATTAAAGAATATCACCGTAGTAATATATGGTAATATTTTGTTTATTGCATAATTCTTCTGAGTTTATGTTCTTATTATGAAGTGTTCGTTAACGTATCAAGTGGAAAAAAACGGTTTCAACCGTTTCACACGCGAGATTTCTACAAACAGACTTTCTTCATCCATTTCCATATAAAGTCAACCACCTGAACTCACTAAGGTGTTTCCGACCATTGATTGCAGAGAAGTGCAAAAGTCAGGGCTTATTTTATTTAATAGGTGGCAGAGTCATATGGTGGGTACGGATTTTCTTTCGATACCAAATAAAACAACATCTTTTCAAGGTAAGTTGATATTTTATAGTACATACTTCCTGGTTGTCAATATTCACTTCCTAGAGCTCATTGGAATTCTTCCAATATTCTAAAGCGTAACTACTATCTGTAACCCTTTACGTTAGCTTACTTTGCTAATTACGGTACCTATTCCAAGAGGTGTTTTAAAGGTATCATTTTGCTTAAATGTTCTGTCAATAACAACACTCAGATAGGTGATTCTGGTAAGCTGACTATGGTTCTTGCCTTTCATGGAGGATAAAAGTTCGATAATGTAATTCAGAACTATGTAGGTCAACTCGACCTTTCACTTAATTTTCTTACTGGTTTGTATTCCCTCATCACCGAATCGGAATGTGCAAATAGTCGATATCGACCAAATTTATACAATTAGTAATGAGTGACAGAAATCGACTTATCGCATTTTCTAACATTAATGAATATTGCGCTAACTCGTATATTCAAATATTGTTTAAAATAAACTTCGTCCGAGTCCCTGATTGAGAGAATGGTTAACACGGTAACTTACTTTGAGTTTGTCCTGTGTTCAAGCACGTTAAGATTCGAAATCATTTTTAACAAAATGGCTAACAGGCTCGTTTGGAGCGTTAATCATAATTTCAAAGAGCATATTTTTCTAAAATAGGGGAACGTAAGTTAACTTTAATAAGGTCCACATTGTGCATTTGTGTAATAAAATTACTTTTATTGGTCAACGTTCAGTTTAGTGAATATCAAAGTAAGGTTTAGATAGCAACCGGAATCGAATCGGTGCACAGTGACCGGAGAGTTACCAACACTCACCAAACCTTAAACTCGCTTTAATGTATATTATGCATAACGTATTCTAGGCTCCTGATGTGAGTGTTTATTCAGAGTTCCACGTATAATTGCTTATGCAAAACTAAAGGAAAGGTTCCAAAAAGTTTAATGGAATGAGTTAGGCAAGTTATAGTCGATTCTCAAACTGTTCAACGATAAATTTGCAGTGCAAAATCTGTTATTTCTGTCTGTTTTGGTGTGTAATATTTAAATTATAACAATTTTGCGGAATATGATGTAGATTTAATTTCTCGCTACAAATAGAAATTGTCAGAATTCCACAATAAATTAAAAGTTTGAACAATACTAACAATTTACATTTTTCTAATTTTATTATTTTGCTCGTAACATACAACTTATGTAGTGGATTTTTATGCAAAAAAAGCAAATACGGAAGAAGAGTAGAGGAAGTGACGAAAAATGTCACAAATGCTAAGTCTGACTAAACATATATTTCCGTGTTTTATAACCACTCTTTGATAATTAGATTGCATGATATAGAGTATACAGTGTGCGATGAATTGATATCTTTCATCACAATATCTCATTGAATATATATTTTCATATTTCACTCATATAGCTATCTTATTTAATTTATAGCATTTTGTAAGTAATATTATATCTTTATAATGCTAATATATTTAATGGTCGACTGAAGTCTTGACGCTAATAACCTGCACAGGGTTTACAAACCAAGAAATCTTTGGGGAAAGATAGTATCTAAAATCAAGAAGTTCACACGCAGGAGCTGTTAGTGGTTGTATTAGTTGTTCCATCTCTTTTAGTTCAAGCTTCTATTGAAAATCCAACTTGAGGATAGATGGTCACATGAAGCAAACAGGGAAAGAAGAGGGAATGTGCATTTTTTTTAAATGGATTTGTATTCGTAACGAGTACTACAAAAAGACAGATAACCGCTCATAAAAGTTTGATACAAGAGCACCAAAAATCAAGTTATAGCTGTTTTAAGAATCCGAAACACACGGGAGTAAATGAGTGAGTTGATGTTTAACTTGCGCTTTGCGAGAAATCATCCTTCATTCATATTCCTTCTTTCCCTGTATACTTCACATCAGACCATTAAATGTTGTTCATTCACTTTATTTACTGTATTGGTTTAGGTTTGCTGAATTCGATTTTAACTTGGCTATCGCGGTCTTTATAAAAGGAAATTTGTATAATATGATGTAAATATCGGGATGTAAATTCTTGTTACATGGCAAGTATTGCGGGCCCCTTATATGCTTGTCACGGACCCCATGTTGAGAAACACTGCTATAGAAGTATTGCGTAATTTCGTTCAATTACGAACACTGTAATAAAGCTAAACATTCATCCTGACGTACCTCACATGGATTGTGAACCACTACTTTGGTCTTATACATTAATGTGTTCCATCCATCACGACGTCTGTGACACTAACTACATAGCTTACTATGGTAATGGCTGAACTCAGTACAATCTCTATTGACTATGTTTTTTCAAATTTTCTGGATTCGAGATCAAAGCAGACCGTGAGGAATAACCTCTCCCTCGCTCTCTCTCTCAGCAAAAACCTCGGTCTCACCAAGGGACAATTGCCGGCTACTACAGCGAAAGCGATGCAAAGCATATTTGGCACAGAGGTCTTCTTTCTCCTTATAAACGTTCTACCTTCTCGGATTAAAAATACATGTAGAGTAGGGATGTATAATTCTGCGTGGCGCGGCGTTTAATGGTGCGCATTGTAATGTATGTTCTATATTGCTTTACTTGGTACTGACATGATCCGACTGTTACTAAAAATAATCCTGAAAGAGAGAAGCTGCTGTGGCTCGTAGTTGCTGAAGATTGATGATGTTTTTATTATGATTCTGTGCCAAAATGAATTAAAGGTAGGTGATACACTTTAAGGATCTTTCTATTATGTTATGTTTCAATATATTTGTGTTATTGTGAAATATGTAGCTCTATATTCTTCTGTCGTAATGGATATGTGTTGTGTCATTTTACTGGGTTCCGGTAACTGGTGTGGCTGGTTTACTTCTGTCCAAAACTGATGGCATAATTCTGTGCACAGAGTAGTACCCCATATGGGCTTTTGGTTACTTGATGCTACGTGATGAAAGGGCGGCATATTTCAATGTTCTCATTCCAGATGGCAAAGAAAAGAAAGAGAACTACTACAAATTGTAGTTATGAGGATGATCAATTAACAGAAGCTATAACCGCTATTAACAATTTTGTTTAAGAGAGATTCTCTGTAACTTATATTTAAGAAATGCAAGAAAAATCACATTCACGGGAAACAATTCTGGTTTACAGAATATTTTTTGAATATTATTACAGAATAAATTGATGTTTTAATTTCGCAGAAAATACATGTATACACGATCTGTTATAGGGTAAGGAGCTGTAAAAAGGCCCATCTTCAACAAATGTATTTCCATATCTTTACATAATAACGATAAAGGAAAAACTTTAAATAAAAAATGTTCTTTGATAAGTGCTCTATACAACTAATCCAATGTAGTAAATATCTGTATAATGTTGTCAGTTACTGATACAGAGGTAAATTAAGCAAAGTTTGTAAGTGGGCCTTAATATCTGCACCAGCAGGTAATAAGGCCCATGGTAAGGATATGTTTGAAATTAATTTTGATACAGAAAAATCAGATCAGATGAGGAGAAAACTTTTACCATGTAGATTACAAGCTGTAGACATATTATACTAATAAATTGTGAGTTATAAAAATGTGAATATAATTAAAACCTCAAAATTTGCTTTAAAATTTTAAGTTAAAGGAACTGCCTCTACCAGACATAATAAAATCGTGTGTCCTTAATTAAGTTTAGATTTACCTTATGAAAAGACACATTTAGTGAATCTAGACAAGACATTTAGAGTCTTGTCTAGTGTGAAAAAGAAACATATATAGTTTACGAGAATGAAATAAATGTTTCTATAACTAAAAGTTAACTTTTACTGCAAGACACTAGACAAGATAAGCACATTCATTTTAGTAACACTCACAACAAAATTAATCTTTTTTGTTCTGTTTAGTCAGTCTAACACATTGCTCATATACCCATACGGCTAGAGCCGAATTTTTACAGCATCAATTTTTCAAGTTTGTAGCATTAATTTTGAAGCTTTAGTATTTTGTAGCAAGAAAATGTGCCGATTTTAGCAGTTTGAAGCATTAACTTCAAAACAAAAATCAGAATGTGTTTGTAACAATTATCCGAATTAAAAATCTTACCTTTATGCATTAAACTACTTGTTTGCTTTCTAATTATGTGTAGACTCAGCTGGTGCACTCTGAACACACACATTTAAAAACAGCATATAAGAAGTAACGAAACGTATGGCAGACGCACAATCCACTTCTGAAGTGCGACTTCATATCTTTAGCGTTTGGGTGAAAAGTATAAACTCATAGAAATTAATTTTTTTTCCGACCTTTAACACTTTATCGTTAATTGGCACATTTTCTCATTTTATCGCTGTTATCGCCAGTATGGGTGAATTTCGCTTATATTATTTTCACATTTTCGTCACTGATACCACCTAATTCGTATAGATACAAAATGGCAGATATATAGTATGTATTCGTGCTTATCGTTAATGCCAAAAACGTTCGACCCGTAAAGTCCATACCCAACACTTTTTATAAGCTCGCATATCTGCCTGAGAGCCTTTCTTACACGCAGCACAACACCAACTTTATATTGAGGCATTTTTAGTCGTACATTTTGAGGGAACATTGAAAGCTTTTGAGGACGCAGCAAAAGCTGACGAGAGAGCGGTTGATGTTGAGAGGACAGCTGTAGTAGATGTTGACTGATTAGCAATGGATGTTGTCGGAGCATCAGTCGATATTTGCGGTTTATCTATTTTGTGATTCCATATTCCAACTGCTTGAAGGCTTTTCTTCGAGAAGACGCTGCTTGCTTTATTTTCTTGTAGGTGTTGGTATCAGTTCTTGGAGACAGCCTTACAGAGAGAGGTGTATCATCAGATTCTTCAATATGCGTTACAACACTAGAGGCAAATGCTTGTTCAGATATCACTGTGCAAACAAATGGAAAATCTCCTGTCACCCTAAACTCACTTGTTATATCATTTAGGGTCATGCACTTGCTCCAAACTGGAGTAAATACTTTCCTTGTGTCATTTTCTGTCCGGTTCCTTGTGATCATAAGACCTGTAGGAAAGTCAAAGTCATATCTGACGGCTATTCTCTTCAGAACATGTTACTAGGTGTAAATCAAAAGGGGATATTTTTGAGTCGTGGGGCAAGTTTGTTTTCTATCGGGGCATAACAAATCAGGGGCGGCGAATTTTTTTAGTAGTTGCCGACTTTTCTTAAAATGATTGTAGCTTCAGCGGTAATTGCAGGAAAACAATAAATGAGGGGTATTTTCTTTTCAAAAAGTCCACGGAATGATCGAGGTATAGATAGATACCGTAACTGCAAACATAGGAGGGAGATGGTGCAGAGTTAATTTTTTGAAAATTTGTTTTCATTCTCCTTGTGGGTTTCCTTATTACATTCCGTGTGAAAT
>JAGDQP010014829.1:4083-44194 GCA_022664845.1 Lepisma saccharinum | reverse complement strand
TATGTGGCAATCAGATTTGAGCGACAACTTGTGGGACCTTCCCTTGTGAGATATTCATGGCGTTATATTGAAAGGTCAGCGGCAATTAAATATTATATAATAATGTAAAAACAAAAAAGTGCTATCTACATGGACTTCTCACCAAGAACCCACTATTTTTATTACATCGTTATATAGGAAATTTTCTCACCAATAACCCACTGTTTTTTTTTACATATATATAATATAAACTTACATAAGAAATTTTCTGCTCTTTCCAGTGGTGCAAGTCTCATATCTGTATCTGGTGTTATTCACGATATTATGTTGCAAGGTGAACACCATTTCAGAAATTGCTCTTTTCGTAATCATAAACCCATATCTAAAAAACTATTGGCTCTACCACAATTTTCTTATCTTTGGATTCTCTGATGAATTTTACATCAAAAATACCTAATCTTTTCTTTTACAATTCATAAAGCGTGACTTAAAAAAACTAAAACTATAATGGATGTGTCTCCGTGAATTGTCGGTCGTGACTACGTTTGAGGACAAAACATGCCAACTTCGAAGAGCTGTAGACAAAGCTTACCGAGACAAGAGTATATTTTCATTAACGATTTATTAATATCGTTTCAAGAATTTACTAACCTAACAGTTTGGCCTGTAAATAATTCTTGGACAATATATATATTATCTTTGTTTTATTTACAAATTCTTATCGTATTTGAGTCACGGGGAGGCGCAGCTGATTGAAGATTATTTGTTATAAAATCGAACAACATTAAAAGCACTATTTGTACATAATGGATACACTTGGAGGTACTTACTTTTCCCTGAAGAAATAATATTGAAATAATCCTAAATACCTAGTAATAATGAGAGGACATGTTGATCTTAGACATTGAAAAAAGTATTGACATTTTACTATTTTATTGGATTGCGTAGCAACTAACCTATCTTGCGTCGGTCTGAACTTGGAGTGATTTGAGCAAGTTTGTCTACTTCTATATTTGAGAATCATGCCCTTGAATTCACGTACCTTTCTTTTATGCACTGTTGAAGTCTGTCTTCACTGCAAGGTGAAAGATGTAAATATTCCTTAATGCTGTCTATAACACTTTCACTTTTCTTCTTCTTCTTGTCTTTCTGTTACACACATATAGACTAAAAGTTCGTGATTTTGTCGAGTTCATTGGATACATTCTGTGTAAGATCTATGAAGTTACACACAAGCGTAACGAGCAAGTTAACAGTTCGGAGTCGGTACTACAACTCATATGTTTTTTGAGGAAAGGGAGGGGGGGTACTGTTCTCAGCTGTCCTCTAACAAGTGTAGATTAAAACCTAAAATTTATGTCAACTAAATTATGTTACTTAATTTCAGATAGTTATTTAATGGCTGATGCAAATAGTTACGTATGCCTAACCGAAAAATTGTTTATACTGGCCATAATATTGCAATTATTATGTTTATTCTTTCTGAAGCGAATTTAGGAATGTAAAGTTGTAGTATATTACCACTATTTTCCAAAACAAAATACTATTTGAAACTATTTAGGATGAAGGCTTACCATATAAGAACTCTAAAGGTAAAAGAAAAATGAAGAATTATGTTCAAAATTTCGCGTTCAACGCCTTCAAAAATGTGTAAAAGCAGTTTCGTTGGTGCCGATTACTCCTCAAATGCACCAAAATAAGTTGCCAAAATACTTTTATGAACTATGGTAATAGCCGATACATAGAATTTTGGACAAAAGTTAATAGAAAAATGTAAAAAAGTAATAGTCTAAATTATGAATGCAGTATATAAAATTAAGGTGGTGGCCAAATTATTTTATACGTGTGACCTTTTATTTCCCTGCGCACTGATTCTATAGATTTGCTATAATATTTGGATGTGTGAATAAAGTAGATGAGTAAATAATTGTACAAGAGTAAAGCTAATAGTGACCAGGCAATATTTCCACACAAACAGATATCATAGTTGAAGTAGGTTCTTTAATGTCGAGAATTATCGGTACAATCCTTCAGCATATAGAGTACTCAAAACAGTAAAATACATATTACATACATTATATACTTAGCTGCAATTGTAGTTCCTTCTGAAGGGTCAATCCATGCCAAGTGGTCCAGTGCATGTTCCTCGACAATTTTTTAAAAATCTGTATTTTGATTTGGATGTTGTTAGTTCAAAGCAATCATTATTTTTGCGAAGATGCGCCATTTGGTGGTGGTGTAAGGGGTTACCGAATCTGAAGTATCTCAGCCCCTAGTTGTTCTATCGATGTGGAACAAAAACCAAAATGGTCAGCATATTGTAAGCTACAAGACTATGTATTAGCCATTATCGTCCATGAAGTATAGCACGGTGAAAAGTAGGTCATCGACGTTAAAAGTTCCGAGTTTTGCAAGAAGGCAAATGATCAGGAAAGTGAGCTTTTCTGGATAAAGAGGTCTGATATAGAAGTGCTCATTCACCAAGTTTCAACCAAGGAAGCTAAAGAAACAAGGTTTGTGCCACTGGGATATGCGCAGTAGCAAGTGACGTCATTAGCCGACAAGACTCGAGGCGCGCGAGAATTAAAATATAGAGCGCGGACTAGCGAATGCGTGTTTTGTGATATATCAGAGTGTGGTTTTGTTTTATTCTTTCGTGTGTGTTTGTGTTAGATTTAGTGTATTTTGTATTTCTGAAATTACATTTACAGCATGCCATCAGCGTGTGCTCTTACTCAGGATTTCCGCCAGGATTTTCAATTAAGGGGGGGGGGTAAAGTCAAAATTGGGAGGGTGTAAGAGAACTTTGTATCTATTTTTTTCTGTCGATTTTCTCACAAAAATTTTAAAGTTTGGAGGGTGTTGTTGAGACTTTGGGGGTATACACACCTACAGGGGTGGGTCTGGCGGAATCGCTGCTCTTGTTGCTTGTAAAAACAGAGGTGAGGTACATGATAAAATGATAAAATAATAATATACCGTAGGTTTCTGGAAAAAAAAAACTCTTCGTAGCAGTTGGGTGTATTTGTGTAGGAGGACGACACTTTCAATCCGGACAATTCATATATTTGCTCTGAACATTTTGATGAATCAGATTACATTCGCGATTTGAAAGCTGAATTCCTCGGTTAACCCCAGTGGCAGATCTAAGGGGACAAGCGCCCTGGGCGACAAACAGCAAAAGATTAAAAATAAAACTTTTTTGCCGTTTAAATTGTAATTGACCTAAACGTGTTCAAAATTTCAATACTGGCGCAACTAAGACATTTTTATGTTATTCCATACAATCTCCCTTCATCTTCAAAATTCAAAACTATGAAGTCAGATAGGCAGGTCTATTGACTTACTGGAGTTAGTAATTGAGATGCCACGATATGCTCCAGAGATGATAACAAAAGTACACTACGTGAAGCGAGACAATGTTGTGGTTGTCGGGTCGGCCGGTCGTGTTGTTTGTCTATATATATATATATAAAAAAAAATGATGGAAAGGGCGGCAAAAGAGCGGTGGAAAGGACGGCAAAATTTAATTTTTTCTCCCATAGGAAAATTTCTAGATCCAGTACAAGTTAACCCAGGAAAAAATTAAAATTTCTGCAGAACCTCATTTGTTATTGTTTACGGACATTGAATGTTGACGGACGGTCAAAACAAAGCACGTAGCGCAAGATGTGAAGAGAGAAATCGGAAGAAACTTGTGTCAGATATCTTAAAACCTCCTGCTGCTACAAGCAATGATCCAATTATTGTAAGTGACGGCCAATTTGAAGGATTGCTGTCGGAGAATTGTTTAGTAAAAACGTAACTTTTCAGATGCAGAGGAAAAATTCTAGCTTTAGAAAACAAAATATCGTATCTCGAAAAACAATTATCAAAATTTAAAAAGCTTGGTGAAAAATTTGGCCAACATGAAATGCTTCTTAATGTCGCATGTACAACCTGGGAAAATGATAATATTGCTAAAGCTGTTATAGTACGTGCACTATCGAAAAAGTGCTTTGATTATTTCAGAAAAGTTTTGTGTTATCCTCTTCCAAGTCCCTGCACTTAGCACAGACGCCTTAGTGCGATAATATGTCCACCGCGTTGTATTAAATATCAGTTTGGAACTAATGACACACCAGACACAACAAAATCTAATTGCAAATCATTTTGCCAATTAGCTTATGTCCCTTATGTGTCTTAAACGCATGGGTGCAGCTTGTGTTCGTACGTGTTATCCTATCCTCTTGCTCTCTTGACTGCGGCTGACGTCATACCAGCGAGACTCCAGACGACAAACATGCGCGTGGCACCTACCTTGTTTCTTTAGCTTTCTTGGTTTCAAGCCTTAGACGTTTCCCCCCTTTTTTTATAGAAATTATTAAAGATGCAGAAAAGTGAAAAAAGTGCGTACTTCACAGGTGGTATATATCTCTGGTGGGGGACCTGATAAAAATATACAATTCTTCCCATAACAGGTCTGTATGATATTATTATACCTAGTCTTGCCATAAATACTGTCACAGGAAGGGGCAGTCATAATGTAAAGAAGACAGCAGACCCAGAGAAATAAATTTACTTCCAAGAAGTGCATACACCACAGATACAAAATGTGCAGAAGTTACTCAAAATGACCACCATGCGCTTTGACACAAGCCTTTAAACGACGTGGCCAGTCATCAATGGCTGTACGCACACAGTCCATTGGAAAAGTGTCCACTGCTTTGATGAGGGAACGTTTGAGAGACTCCAAATTGGGATGGCGTTTGGTACAAGCCATGGCCTCTAATTGAGACCACAAGGCATAGTCTAGCGGATTGAGATCTGGACTGGCCGAGGGCCAATCTCTGGCAGCAATGAAGTCCGGCACATACCTTTCCAGCCATGTTTGATTCACCTTAGCTTTATGGGCCGGTCTTGCTGGAAGGAACACGGCTTGTTGGCAAAGAGTGTGTTGCCTAAAGGTTTTACAGCTATTTCCAAGATGTTTTCATGATACGCTTGAGCACTTGTTTTGACCCCTTGTTCACAGAATTGCAACTTTGTGACCCCGTCATTCGACACCCCCCACCAAACCATCAACGAGGACGGATGGTGACCCCGCTGAACCTTTTTCACAACTTTAGACGCTTCTCTGGACGTGTGAGCATACACCCTGTAATTTTGTTTGTTGAGGTGTTCTTCAATGTTGAAAATTTTCTCATCAGAAAAGCACATTGATCTGTGTTTTCCATCCGCGTACCTCTGAAGCAGGGCCTTGCATCTCACCTTCCTGTTTGCTTTAAGTGCAGTAGTTAGGAAATGTCCGGTTGATCGGCGGAAAGCACCTAAGTTAAGGTCCTTTCTGAGTATCCTTGACATTGTCCGTTGCGGAATGTTCATTTCCCGGGACTTGATTTTTTGCTTCCGAAGGGGTTTTCGACGAATTCTCTGCCTGACAGCCTGGATCGCTTGTGGTGTTCTATTGCTTCGCGGTCGGCCTGGTCTTTGGTGGTCACTTACAGAGGAAGTCACACAGTACCTTGCTATGGTTCGGTAGTCGAATCTCAATGTGATTTTCAGAGGTTGGAGAAATTGAAAAATTTTCGATGCCTTGTGACCACACTTGTGTAATGCAATCACAGCTACACGGTTCTGTTCCTGACCCCACTCCATCCTTACAATATCACGGACTTGCAAAGAAACATGAATTACACAATGCACAATACACAGACTACTGACAGGAGTGCATTCACTAAAGTCTATGCGGTATAAACGCTCGGTTCCGATCTGCAACTTTTGTGACAGTATTTATGGCCAGACTAGGTATACCAAAAATTAGGAGTTTCAGATTTGACCATAAGTACCTTTATTGTTAACACAAAGTTATGTAACGCCCCCAACCCATGATCCCAAAAGAGGATCACACAGACAAATAGGGTCGCCAGGAGCCTAGAGTACCCACACAACGCATCTAACTTAACCTAACCTCTAGCTCCAAACATTTTCTACACCCCAGACGAGCGGCGCAGAAATGCCTTCCAGATTTAAGAATATCTGGGAAAGAGGATTCCAGATCCTTGTGATTGCTGTGAAAAAACAATAATTTAGATCGAGGGAGGAAATACCGGTAAGGCGACACCTCCAATCTTTTAATTGGATCATCAGTTCATACTCTGAAGTACCAGCTGGTTCAGATTAGCGATAGGTTAAGAAAGAAAACGCAAATCTTTACTTGGGAAATAATCTCAAACGATAATACGCATAACGACTCATATGTGACTCATACTGTGTCTTTACTCACTTCGAAGTCTACAGGGTGGCAAAAGACCATGTCTTACCTTTACCTTAGTAGGGTCCACACCTGTAGTCTGGAATCGCAATTCCTGAAATAAAGACGAACGAACACCAACGAATGACGGTCGCAACTCAATCTAAACGTCGTGTCATAACGCACAAATGCAAATAATATCTATTCACATAAATCACATGCTGGAGTCACTTCATATGTCAACGCAGAAATAACCAGAAATTCAATATATAGTTCCTTTCCCAAGTTATCGCATCTCAGCCGGCGAAAGAATCCTACCACTGGCCTACGGATTTATGAACCAACCTAATCTAATTAAAACGCATCACTCAAAACGATAGGTTTACCGAAACACAGAAATAATTTAGTATCAATTGCTGTCAACTTCATGTAACGATTAGTAGTTAAATTCCAATGAATATCATGTCAAACATTAAATAACTCACTGCACATTATAAATATTACTATACACTGTATGAGGATTACCAACTAATGCCTTAAATCGTACCTGGTTAACTGAGAGATTTCTATACTACGTTCACTGAACAGAAACACAAGATTGTTCGAAGAAATATAAAAATTTCATAATTCCAATTTATTACACTGAACTTCCATAATGCACGCTTTCGGATATGATAGTTTCATAAGAATCAGAACAGAATTACCGTGGAGTTGAAAGAACAAACAAAATTGAATGATCTATCTGGTATACATTGAATTAGTTAAGCAAAACTGAAAGTTGCGTTCTCGAATATAAATGTCCATAATTTCTATAAGAATTAATAAATCTTGCTGATATTTTCACAAATTATTCCCAAAACATTGTTATTTAATTTAGAAAAGTTTTTTTACAGTATTACTTACACGAAAGAAGTTATTGTTCAAAATACATCGTATAGAAAGAATCAATCTAGCTCTATTAATTGCGTGACGTCATTACTGATGATTACTACATTATACAAAAGACGTTCTGAATAAATCTTGAAAAATGCAAAATAAGGTTATAAAATGTGGCTTTTTATCGGAGAATAGTGGCTGGAGTTGAAACCAAGATTATCTAACCATGTCGAATTATTAAATTTACTAATATCAAAACGGTACGCAAAAATAGTCGAACAGACATGTGGCTAATTTGACTAAGTAATGAACATATGCGGTAGCTGTCAACATTACTAACCGGGAATTTCGAAAGGATTTAGAAAACTGGAGACGAAGAATTGGCATATGATTATTGAAATCTAACGATCCGATACTTGTAAGAATTCGGCTAATAGCGGCCCCATACTGAAATTTAGAACATACCGTACATTTTGACAAATAATCTCAAAACCAAAATAAATTTAATGAGTTGAAAATCTCGAAATAATGTCGCCGCTGAAAAGTCCTGGTAGCACTTGTATCGGTTATATTCTTCTTAATAGAATAATATATATTACCGGTATGGACGAAATCAATCGAAATATTTTCAGAATATATACTAAATTCGGCGTTTATATTTCCACTCGTAGATAGGGCTTAGGAAGTACAGATGACGGAAAGCCCATACGTCCATTCTTCTAGTCATTAAAATTGGAACTGAAGTAACATGGCGAGGGAGAGCAGTTCTCCCAGCAAACGGAGAAGGCTGATTCACACCAATCAGCAAAAACCAAGTCACGAAGCATTGACTAGGGTCCAATCAAAAACAAGCACTAGATCCAAGTCATTGCTGCTTGACTAACGAAAACCTGGATGGATAACGATTAAAACCCAAGCAAAACTAAGACGAAACACGCTCAAAGAGTCTAAAACCAACCAAAGAGAATGAGCTAAAGAGAACACACAAAAAGGAAACAGAACGTAGACTAAGAAAATAAAAGGGGGAGAAAATAAATGAGAATGGAACAGCAACTAGGCTGTTACAGTTACACCTAGAAATAAGCATAGGCAGAAGTACGGATAACCGAGAGTTTACTGTATAGACATCATAAATCAATAGGCAGTGGATGAATAACTCACAGAGGGGTTAAGAAAAACACAAGAACAATGCTGGGTTATGTACCATTTAAACAGGGTGTTCCAGAAAAAAATTGGATATTTCATCACACAGCTGAGGAGTGATAGTGTGACACCGACCAGTCGCTGTTGTAAGCTCAGTGGGTGTTAGCTTCCTTAAAATGTTCTTGAAAGGCACTCATGTCTTGTCGTTTCTTGAAATTTTGAATGAAGTTCGTGGTCCTGGTGGTTCGTAAAAATGAGCTTTCACGTCATCATCATGTTCGATGCTGACATCTTCAACAATTCCAATATACCAGTTTTCGTCGTAAATACACGCAACTGTGTCACCTGTTTGGAGGCATTACAAGGATGCTTTTCTCATATTTACTTCCTGAAAGTCAGTAGAAATTGAAGTGCGAAAGCATCTAACTTTTGCGTCACTGAGAGGTACATATTTATGATATGAGCGTGTTTTAGGAACAGGTAAACAAGCCTGTAGTCAATTGTTGGAACTTTTTTGCTAATTGCTCTTGGCAACTCTTGCTAAAGTTCAACACTTAACTTTCTTATTTTCGAAACAGGTGATACACCTAATTTTGAACACGTTGCTTTCAAAACGTCAATATTCTCTGATGGAGTTCATTTCCTGATTTATCATTGTTTTTGTTTTTGCTTTTCCCTTGTAGAACAAAGATTTCTGTGTAGCATGTAGCACATAATGATTTTCCAGGAATCACATCTACTGCATAATTCTTTTCCTTTAGTAAATGTGCACTCGAAATTTCTGAAAGTCCTTTAGTTATAGCTTATTTTTGGATTTTTAGCGGGTCGCAACACAAATTACCAAACAGATGATGATACTTTCGAGAAAACTTCACTTCATGGTAGTTGCATATGTTTACAATGCCACTGCTTGTTTGCATTATCAGAAGATTCCTCTTCTCTTCACTGAAGTCACTAAGTGCTGTCATGCATCTTGATACTGGCCCATACACACACTTATGACATTCTTCACCAATTAATTTACCTACATCACATTCCATTTTGTCACTAACGAACTGCAGTAAAGATACACAGATCTGCACGAACACAACCGTCTCCTTGCGTTGTATGCATCTGCCTGATGCACCAGTGGTGAATTTCCATCTGCTGGATGTCTGACCACGATTCTGCATGTTGGAACACGCAGCCTGCTGACTGTGTTTTCATGTACATTTGTTCTGTTTGCTTCTTAACAGGATCAAACTTGTTCTTGTATGTTTTGCTTAACCCCTTTGTGAGTTATTCATCTACTGCCTATTGATTTATGATGTCTATACAGTAAACTCTCGGTTATCCGTACTTCTGCCTATGCTTATTTGTAGGTATAACTTTGTGTTAATAATAAAGGTACTTATAGTCAAATCTGAAACTCCTACTTTTTTTTATATAATTATATTATACAGACCTATTATGGGGATAATTGTATACTTTTATCAGATCCCCCACCAGAGATATATACCACCTGTGAAGCACGCACTTTTTTCACTTCTCTGCATTTTTAATAATTTCTATAAAGAAAGGTGTACACGTCTAAGGGTTGAAACTTGGTGAATGAGCACTTCTGTATCAGAGCTATCTGGGTACGTAATATATCACATGAAAAGTCCGTCAAAATACACTACAAATCCATCACCTATTTTACTTGCCACTACACAGCACAGATATATTGTCATAATCGTCGACAGCTCCCAACTGCCTAATGTGGATAGGCCACGCAAAGAAGAAAAAGCATTGTTCGCGCGCTGTTGCGCGTCATTGCTACCTCAATAGCTACCACAGTAATGGATCAACCACATTGATATATACATCATTTTAAAGCTTATGAAACAGGCTACAACTTTTATTTCGAACATGTTTTTGATATTGTGACTTTAAAACAAGCTACACCGTAAAAAGTGTAAATATTGAAAGCAAAATATCCTTATTTTGCGCTTAGGATCTAAATTACGGCAAAACTACTAGCAAAAGCTTATCGCTATGTCTCTTAGTTACGGAGATATAATGCAATTTCTGAAAGTTGTAAATTTGTACTTCGGGGGGGATTGGGAGGGGAAACACAAGCGGGAGGGGTAAGGACTTTTGGGAAAATGCACATCTAGTAATGATGTAACAAGTGGCCAAAATTCAGCTTTCTCCTAATTATTCCCGACATTTGCCGTTTTTTCCCCTTTTATTTCCTGGGCTATTTAGAAAATGTTTTTTCGGTCGTCCATTTTGGATTAATGATGGCAAGTTTCCCAAAATTTTGTATTATTTCCCAGTTATGATACTCCCTTTTTCTAAATTTCGTATCTCTAGGTAAACCGTTGTGGAAAATGGATTTTTAAGTCCGCCATATTGGATCTAAGATGGCGTCTTAGAATATATTGTGTAATATTTTATTAACCTACTATTGATATTGTACCTCCATGCTAAATTTTATTTCAATAGCTCCGGCCGTTTAGGCTGTGTATTCTATATAACAATGGGTTTGGCGGCCATTTTGGATCCAAGTTTTAAATTTTTTTATTATATCTACACGTGAAGACTCAACTGAAAATGAAATTTAATATCTCTAGCTCAAACGGTGACGAAAATGATTTTTTGGGCGGCCATTTTGAATCCAAGATGGCGACCTTCCCAAAATGTTTATTTTCCTAAACTACTAGTTATGATACACCTTTATACTAAATTTCCTACCTCTTGCTCAAAGATTGTTGAAAATGAAATTTTAAGTCCGCCATTTTGGATCCAATATGGCGTCTTTGGGTAAACCGTGTAATATTATATTAACCTACTATTGATAATGTACCTCCATACAAAATTTCATTTCAATAGCCCCAGTAGTTTAGGCTGTATTCAATACAACAATGGGTTTGGCGGCCATTTTGGATCGAAGATGGTGACTTTTACAAAATTTGAAAATATTTTCGTAACTGGCGGCCATTTTGGATCCAAGATGGCGAATTTGTCAAAATGTCGGATTTTTTCCTTTACCTACTCCTAGTCCTACACCTTCATACCAAATTTGATGTTTCCAGCTCCAGTAGTTTGGCCTGTGAATTTATATGAGTGAGTCAGTGAATCAATCAGTGAGTGTCCATGGGGCTATATGGTATGTAGACTCGTTTTGATTCGCTGGGGCGCTGCCCCCAGACCCCCGTCGCCCCCTTCATCGTATCCAGATTGCGCCTACGTGCTACAAATACTCCACACGCAACAGGGGCTGTGTCCCCATTGAGGATGTTTGCCTCATTTTTTGTAACGTACTCTTCATGGTACACCTTCATACCAAATTTATTTATGGTATGGAAAATGGACTTTTTGGTTCCGGCAAGATGACGATCAACATTTGGATATATTTCCGTAAGCTACTAGTGACAATGTTCTTCCTTACCAAATTTCATTTGTGTAGCCTTAGCCTTTTAGCCTGTGTATTCTATACGACAATGGGTTTGGCAGCCATATTAGATTCAAGGAAGATTGCGACTTAGTGTTACCTACTCATGGTCATACACCTTCATACCAAAATTTGGTGTTTCTAGCTCCAGTAGTTTGACCTGGGAATTTCAATGATTAGTGAGTGAGTGAGTCAGTCAGTCAGATAGTGACATTATTATATGGATTTTAATTTGTGTATATGCGGCACTTGCAATGCATTACTAATTATAGGGAATTTTTTTTTTTTATTATTATATGCAACTCTTAGCTAGTTCGTGTGGAACTATCCAGGACTCACCACGAGGAGGTGGTTGCAGTCGAGTCCTACCCGTCCCCTTCCCAGCCATCCAACCATGAGGGAATAATCATTCATATTTATTATTTTTTTTAATTTTTCTGTTTCTAAGTGTTATGTCTTGTAGTTTAGTTACACAGTGTTGTACAGTAATTATTGTTGCTGATAATTTTCTTGGAAAAATGAACACAATTGTAATAGAGCGTTATTTTCTGATGAAGGTTTGAAAATAATTGTAGTTCAACAATACCAATAGTAAAAGTGCAAGTAGTTATATAGTCGTTGCTTTCTTGTTCTAGTTCCTAGCTTACATGCAAGAGTAACACATCTTATCTATCTAGATAACTAGAATATCCAGTTTACCTGTAAGAGTATATTATCTTGTGTTCAAAGGAAACTACATTGTCAGGAAGCAATTTTGTTTTTTGAAGTTATTCTACAAATACGATGTCTTATAATGCATAGTTCTTATTAAGTTGCTAAAGTAACTAGCTTACATGCAAGAGTAACACATCCATCAAGGTATCTAGAATATCTAGTTTACCTGAAAGAGTATTTCATCTTGTATGTAAAGGAAATTACAATGTCAGTAGGCAATTATGTTTTTTGCACTCATTCTACAAATACGATGTCTTATAATGCATAGTCCTTATTAAGTTACTAGAGTATCTAGCTTACATGCGAGAGTAACAAATCTTATCCATCAAGGTAACAAGAATATCTAGTATACCTGAAAGAGTATTTCATCTTATATGTAAACGAAACTACATTGTCAGTAAGCAATTCTGTTTTCTGAAGTCATTCTACAAATACGATGCATAGTTCTTATGAAGTTACTATAGTATTTAGCTTACATGCAAGAGTAACACATCTTATCCATCAAGGTAACTAGAATATATAGTTTACCTGAAAGAGTATTTCATCTTGTATGTAGAGGAAACTACATTGTCAGTAAGCAATTTTTGTTTTGAAGTCATTCTACAAATACGATGTCTTACAATACATAGTTCTTATGAAGTTACTAGAGTATCTAGCTCACATGCAAGGGTAACACATCATATCCGTCAAGGTAACTAGTATATCTAGTAAACCTGAAAGAGTATTTCATCTTGTATGTAGAGGAAACTACATTGTCAGTAAGCAATTTAGTTTCTTGAAGCCATTCTACAAATACGATGTCTTATGCATAGTTCTTATTAAGTTACTATAGTATCTAGCTTACCTGAAAGATTATTTCATCTTGTATGCAAAGAAAACTACATTGTCAGGAAACAATTATGTTTTTGCACTCATTCTACAAATATGATGTCTTATAATGCATAGTTCTTATTAAGCTACTATAGTATCTAGCTTACATGTGAGAGTAACATATCTTATCGTTCAGCATGTAGATTATCTAGTGTACCTGCAAGAGTATTACATCTTGTATGTAATGTACATTGTCAACAAGCATTTCTTCTCTACAGTCTCCCTGTGTATTCTATAGCCGTTACATAGTCACTATAGTACGTAGCTTACATGCAAGAGTAATAGATCTTATCGTTCAGCGAAACTAGATTATCTAGTATACCTGGAAGTGTATTACATCTTGTATGTAATGTACATTGTCAACAAGCATTTCTTCTCTATAGTCTCCCTGTGTATTCTATAGCCGTTACATAGTCACTATAGTACGTAGCTTACATGCAAGAGTAATAGATCTTATCATTCAGCGAAACTAGATTATCTAGTATACCTCTAAAGGTATTACATATCTGTAACTATAACTGTTACTTCTACTAATAGTACTACTGCAAATATAATTAGATGACTAAACACATCGTAATAGGCTTGGTTCATGCAGTGCTTATTTATATAATTAAATCATATAACCACACTTATTCATTGTGTACCTCGAAATCAATTATAACCCAAATGCTGTATGTCAACGTTCATTTAGTTTATTTGCCTGCATTATATCAATTCCTTATATACGATATTCTTGAGAAGAACACACGTTTCAGAAACTCTTGTGTGTTATCAACCAATATGCGCGTATCATTTGCTGATCGAACACGGCTAAGTGTAACATAAGGTTGTCCATGTGTGAAACAATCAGATCGGAGATCTATGCCCGCAGCACTCAACGTCTGTCCTTGGGACTTGTGAATAGACATTGCGTAGCACAGCTGTAGAGGGAACAAGGGAGCTGTAGAGCGCATGATGTTAATAGTAGAGTTCGCTAAGATAGGAAATGTAAAAGAAATTCGTGGTATTGTAAGACGTTCCTTGTCCTTAATGTTTTTCAACTATTACAATTCTTTGGCCAATATCCACAACTTTTACCTTCGTTCCGTTCACAAGACCTTCGCTAAAATTTAATTTCTCATAATGAAACAAATAGTTCCAACTTTCAGCGATAGTACATGTGGAGGAACATGTTCCTTCAGCTTGATGTAAAAGTTCTTCTCCGATATCTGTAGATTCATTGCCTTCCTCACTTTCAATGGAATCAATACTTACACATTCTTGTATATTTCCGGGTAGTAAGTCTAGCATTGTTCTATTAATTTCTTTAACGTTTGTATTATTCGTACATAGAATAGGACGTTTTGCAGATTCCGTAAAGCATACAAGTACATTGGGAGGAAATACAAAATCAATTAATTCGTAAACACTGGACACATAATTCTAACCGTGTACCTCTGCAAATTGTTCTTGACTGCTCTGCTCCGTGATAAGATGGTGCGGAATAGAATCATCTCCTATTCGTAAAATTAAATTTGCGAAATCAGAGTATTCTTTACTTCGATGTGATGTAGTGAGTTGGAAAGTATGCATATATTTCCATATTGATGATGATTTTAGTGATGCAGCAATGATGTCTGATGCTGTTAATGCTTTTGGTACGACTGGTGGGACTTGCCTAAAGTCACCGGCCAATATTATACATTTATTTCCAAATAAAACTGATGTTTCCATTAAATCCTGCAATGACCTATCTAATATTTCAAATATATAACGATGAGACATTGGATCCTCATCGAAAATAATTAAGGACGACTCTCTTATTAGTTCTGCACGTTGACTCCCATTTGAGACAGCCCATACTCCTGTTCCATCACCTAGATCTAAAGGTAATCTAAACATAGTGTGAGCAGTGACTCCTCCAGGATAGTTTAGTGCCGCTATTCCAAAGCTGGCAACACAAAGCACGATTTTGTCGATTGATCTGACGTATGCTGCTATGAGGTTTAAAATAAACGTTTTTCCGAATCCACCGGGTCCATCTATGAATATTATCCATGGTCTGTATGTTTCATCATTTAAACAACGAGAAACGTGTTCGAAAACATTAAGCTGTTCTGTAACGTTATACTGTAGCCGTGTCCTACCTAACTCCGTACTTATATATAAAGGACAAGGTAGACCATACTCTTTCAGAGAAGACCCATGACGACGTAGACCGCGATCGATATCAAGTAAAACTGCATTATAGACTTTTGCTTCACTATCATAGTGGCTGATTAAATCCTCAACAAGCAATGCTTTATATTGATTCCATAGTCCTAATCCGGGAACTCCAGTGTTGCATAGTAATACAAAAATAGATCGAAGTTTTCTCCCTAGGTATGCGCCTCTTCAATAGCCAGACCATATTCTTGCTCATTATTCACAAGTCCAAGTGCACGAGTAGCATCATGAAAAGTATTACAATTTTCTCCCCCTAAATGTAAGAGTTGTGCATAACGTCTGCACGGGTATCTGCTCAAAAGAATTCTTAGATAGTATTGTTCACCTCGATTTGATGCTACCCAGAATCATCGTGCTACACACGCTCCACGCTGACGAGGCGTGATCAAGTGCCTTCTATCCGGATGCTCCCATATTGTAACATTCTTCGTACGGGAACGAGATGAGTGTATAATGTAATTTTCGTAAAATTTTTGATACGTTATATTTGATGTTGTTTTGATATATTTAAAGTTGTTCAAATTCGGGAAAATTAGGTCGCTGTAGATATCTAAGTAACTTCGATGACGCTAGGTTTATAGCCTCCTCTGGCCGCATTGTTATATCATATGTAATATTCTGTTTTCCTTCCAGGTGGATTGGAAGACATTCGACTGTAGGTTCCATTCCTGTTACTTAAATCATATACTAAAATTCGCCATGTAGCGTCGCTTGCCCCAATATATCGCTTTGTCACATACTGTTCTATTTCGTTTTCCGTGATGTTTTCAGGAACAGTCACACGTTGCCTTTTGTAATATATTTGAACAGATATTTAATTACTCTCCACGCCGAAGCAATCTCTAAATTAGCGTGGCATTCGTACTGTAACAGCAGAGCTGTGTTATATGGAACTACCCAACGATCATCGAACTCAGCAGTTCTCTTTCCATAGGTGACAACAACTTTATTCTGCAAGCTTCGCTTGTTTTGAACATTTATTCTTTTCTGAGTCCCAGCACGGCAAATCAGTACGGTAGTCGTGGCCACAAGGTCCGTGAATCATGTGTCGTAGCACTACTGCACGTAATCTTCCGTCTGCTTCTTCTTCTGATTGTCGATTTCTATATTCTGTTTTGGTCCCCCATCCTGTATCCTCAAGCAGATATGCGTGTGAGAAAGGCCACGTGCCTGCCATTCTATAACCCAGATAATATAGCTAGGTTTTCCGAAGAATGCTCCACTTCTGAGATCACGAAACAGCTCTAAAAGAACAATGTGGAAAACTCTTGAACACAAGAGCGGGTCGTTACCTAAATGATGATGTTTGGAAAGTCTAATAGCTTCCCATGTACCACTTGCACTTAAGGTCAGAAAATGTGTAGGACCGCCTAATCTTGAAGTAAGAGCAATGGCATCTAGGTATTTTACGTTCATGTAACGTTGGCCTCCAGTGAATGTACGAGGCAAATAGATACGTCCTACTTTGATACCACCTTCGCCCTGTATTGTCTCATCACCTTCCATGTCAGCAACCGCCTTATTCATTTGATGGTCATCAACAGCAGTTATAAGTTCATCTAAAGCCGCGGATCGAAGAGTATATGTGTTACGCCTGTGTTGATAGTGAATGAAACGTAGTCGTTTATCTTCAATACGAGCGTGTATATCAACTATCCAAGTTTCAGACAAACGGCCATAAGTTGAAAATCTAGCTTCTGGGAGTAGAAGACAACGAACATACTGAGATAAAGACATTCGTACTCCCTTGTTCCCATATTTACCTGCAAACCAGCCTGGAGTACCGTCCGGATACAAAAAAGGATATTGGAATGGTTCCGTCATGGCATCTAAGCTGTCAATCTCCTTGGTATGTTCTCGCCAGTTTTCCACACTGTTAATGTTCGAGGCGTAAATTTCTCATTTTCAGTGCTTAAAATTACTGCAACCTCTCGTCCTAAAAGTACATCGCTGAATCCTGGTCCATCTCCCTGACGAGTTGTTTGTTGCAATATTAGATGTGCGGATGATGATGGTTCATTTCCTAAGCGCCTAAACTGTGTAACCAAAGGATTTCTGATGTAAATAGCTTGTTTAATTTCGTCAATCGTGTCCCTGTTTATGTTTTGTTTCTTTCCCTCTTGTTCTCTTCCAGTTGTTCCTTCCTCATCGTGCAAGTACATAAATGTTTGGTTTGGATGAGGACCGGTATAGGCATCGTCAAAAACATTATGATATACTCTTCCAAGGATTTTCACGAACGAAGTACCTGTTCGTTGATGATGCCATCCTTGAGGAATCACTAATGCCGAAAATGCAAAAAGGTCGTTGTACCTTCGTGGAGCAGCTAGAAATATTTTATCCGAATAAAAGATTCGAATAAATCTCCTAGGTGCACTACATTGAAACTTCCTTGCCCGCGGCACCACTCCACTCTTCCTAATTCTTCATCGAACAACCTAGCCCTACAATACGAACATCTTCATACATTCAACTAATAGTGATGGCTTTTTAAGTTTGAAAACCGTCACCTTGTTTAGATCCCCCATTCGGTATTCTCCAGTTTTAATCCCTCGACACAGCTCTGTAGGTAAGTACCTTTCAGGAAAATTAGTTCTTCGTGTTCTAACCGCGACTCTATTAACTTCAGGGTGCTTTTGAGAGTACCGTTTAACTGCATCTTGATGTACTTGTGGATGTTTTTGAGAGTATTTTTCCACTGCAGCCTGATGTACTTCCGGATGCTTTTGTGAGTATCTTTTAACTGCACCTCGATTTACCTCAGGGTGTTTTTGATGGTAATGTTTGGAAGCGTCCTGTAGTTGTTCTTTTGTAGACTTTTTGCTTTGTTTTGGCCTTCCACGATTACTTTTCTTTGGTCTATGACAACTACGCTTCCTCGGCGGTGAAGTTACTGAAATTTAATCGGAATTTTCATTCTCTACGTCTTCTGAATATGTAATACTTTGATTTTGTGCATCTAGAATATCTCCAGCCACAGCAACAATTTCAATGTGATATACAACGTAGAATCTTCTTACACCATCAACAGCAGCGTGTGAAAGTAGAAGTTCACATAATGGTAGGACATCGTCACACTCGAAGATTCGCGCACAATTAGATGTTGGTCTGACGGAGTCGTAGATTCCTTGTTTTGAAACTGCGTGAGGATTAAATAATAAAAATTTTGTATCACGCTTCCAGAAAGATACGGTGTAATTTTGTCCGGTGAAAAGATATCTTCCAGTTTCATTGTCAGTTAAAATATTTTGTAAATTTTGAAACAGTTCTTCCTCGGATGTATGTCGTTCATCCTCGTAATTGTCCATCAACCACTGGTGTCACCTCCGTTAGTTTCACTGCTGTACCACAGCATTCAAACTCTCTCTGAAGTTCTTCAGGCTCCAGAAACACATGTTCTCTCCTGGAACGTCGATACAATGTATCACCGCTGTCTAGAAGATTATCAATTATGTTGTCAGAAAAGTGTCCACTTATTGTAGCCCATGCAACACCGCATGCAGAATTAGCTACACACTGCGTATTTCTTGTGTTGGGAAAGCGTATATGATCTGTTTGACTGCTGTTAGTAGCAGAAGCGTATATTGAACGAAATCCATTCATTTTAACTGCAAAAATAGAAATGTCTATGATAATTTCTAAATATTAGATGATATGTACCTATATAATAATCCAATCTAAAAATAATATATTTTTAATCTAAAATATTTTTGCAACATTTTCAACATACACAAAATGTATGAAAGCAAATTTCATACCAAATATTTATATAGCAAGCCTTTTAAGTGAATCATTGGTAAATAAAGTATAACAGCATCTATCCATAATATAAAAAATCTCTGTATATTCTACACTGCACTATGGATACTGACTTTAGGACTTCATCAATACAATATACCAGGCTGTCCCAAAAGTTCTGCACCATACAAGGAGGAAAATGAAACACGAATATCAGAAACAAAGACAAACCTTTATTTAGCGAAGTACAGGCCATCATGTTCGATGACCTTCTCCCATCTTTGGAACAACCTGATGGCGATACCAGGTGGCAGGTTTAAAATTGAAAAACTCGCAACAGGCAGCATGAAGCTCGTCATATGAATTGAATTAACGACCACAAAGAAATGTGAGAGAGAGCGAAACAAACCATAATCTCAGGGTGCAACATCTGGACTATAGGCAGGATGAGGTAACAACTCAAACCCGTCAAGTTCAGCCAGGGTTGGTAACACTTCGAGACCGATGACTCGGAGCATTGTCAATTTGCAGCAATAACCTCTACCTCCTCGTTAATGCCGGATATTTCTTGTTTAGAATAGCATACACTCGGCGTAATTGTTCAAATTACAGTTCACCTGTTACAGCACGACCCTCGGGAACAAACTCAAAATGAATTATCCCGTCAATATTCCACCAAACACACAGCATGAGCTTTTTTCCAAATCTGTCCAGTTTCACATTGGCTAGGGCTTCCTGTCCTTTTTTCACCCACTGGTTCCGTGTGTCAGAGTTTTTCAGAAACACCCACTTCTCATCGCCTGTCACAATTCTCCTCCAGAAACGAAGATCACGCTTTTTTTTTAACAAAGTCTGGCACATTGCCACTCTGCGCTGGGCCTGCTCCTCTGTCAGCTCATGGGGACTTTTTCGGGGCTGTTTATTGACGTAATCCATGTCATGCAAGCGACGGTTTTCTGTCGATTTGGATACCCCAACCACTCTTACTAACACACGTGTACTCGATTGTGGTTCAGCACTCACAACATCTTGCAGAGGGCCGTTAATGTCCATCGGAAGTCTACCCTTGCGGGGCTTGTGCGCGAGGCTTAAATCACCCGAAGTAAATTTTTTGAACCAACGGGAAGCTGTTGATTGATCCAGTACTGTTTCGTTCTCTACACGACAAATTTCCTCCGCTGGAGCTTTTCCAGTTAGTCCTTTTTTCCATAAAAATCGTAGAACAGTTCGAATTGCAGTTTGGTCCTCATTCATATTGCCCTTTTTGACTTTCCGGGAACATTCGCTGCACACGCAGTACTTGCCTTCCCTTGATCCCACGAACCTGTCCTCTGTGCCTGCCAACAGTTTTCTCTGGTTGCGCCACCTATCCCCCCCCCCCCCCCGTTTTACCTCATGCAGATCAGTGTGCTGATGGTGCAAGACTTCTGGGACAGCCTGGTAATATGCAATACTAATTCATTATTAGTTTTGTCACGAACCTTGTTTTGAAAGACATAGCTTTCTTAAAACAAGAGCAC
The DNA here is from genome assembly GCA_022664845.1 of Lepisma saccharinum. NCBI lineage: Eukaryota > Metazoa > Arthropoda > Insecta > Zygentoma > Lepismatidae > Lepisma > Lepisma saccharinum. Next base: position 23,499 of record JAGDQP010014829.1, on the reverse strand, counting down.
CTATATATTTGCGTCTAGCTCATTGGCTGCCTCTTACAACACAAATATTAAGGATAATTTTGTAGGATCCCCTCGCCTCTTACCAACAAAATGGACAAAATATATGGCAGGTTGTGTTCCACAACATCTACATTAGCCTGAATACATAAATGAATCCGTCTGCGAAAATGCGTCACAATTTACAATAAAGCGTTACTTGGGATTTGCGCACAAACTACTCGAATTCGCTGCATCATATCTTCCCTAGTTATTGGTTCGCGTTCATACATCATTCTTCAAATATCGCCAAAGATAAACGATGTTGAGCATCTACTGGCCTTTGCCAATGAGGATTGACATCTGACCAGTAGTGACAATTATGCCTCGCCAGTATTTCGAAATGTAGCTTCGTCAGAAAACATGACATATATAAAAAAAAACCTGGAATATTTCTACACATATCCCGTGCCCACTGACAAAACTCCAAACGGTGTAACATATCGTTTTCAGTAAGGGCTTGAGTTAGAGTGATATGATATGCACGATATATAACTTTTTTGCAAGAGTCTAATGGCAGTTGCTCTAGGTATCCCTATTTCCCTTTCAATCTGTCTGCTACTAATATGAAGATTGTTGTGAATTGCTGCTACAATTGTTATCATTCGTGCATCAGCATCATAGTTGCGAGTCGACCTTTCACGCGTCAGGCGGCCCTCACGGGCTCTTAATTCAATATTTCGGATCACTGTATGACTCGGTGGCCGTCGATCAGGATATCGAGTTTGATAGAAAACAGCAGCTTGACGATAATTTTTGCGACATTCGCCCAAAATAAGGAGCAGAACGACTATTTCGTTCGGAGTTTAATCAGTCAAATTTATCCTTTTACGACACTATGTTAAAGAAAGTCAATACAATGAAAGTAAGCCGTGCTACTAATAATACGTACAAATAACAAGAACAATAGTGAGAAAAAGTTTGTTACACAGTTACCTTTGTAATCAATCTAAATGTGTATCATTGCTTTAGGTAGATACTATTCCGCTGACTATGTCCCATTTAACTCACTGCAAAGGCTTCGTCTGTAGACTGTCGGTTCCAAGCCTGGAGGCAAAATGTGCTTTGCTCCTGTGTTGGATCACCAGTGTCTGCTGAACTAATGAGCAGGAGTCAACGCAAGTTCGGCTGCTCTCTGACGGTGCAGTCCATGTGGATTCACGGACAAGAAGGCACATAACATTCATTACTACAAACGTTTTTGTGTACACCCTATTGGTACTTTGTTATTTCATAATTCAAACTACATTGTTTTATTTCTTTTCATTTCTTATCAGTGAATATTTCAGATGGATAAACGTTTGAGAGTTTCGTTTGAAGCTTTAATTTTCGTGCGTAAAGTGCAGGAACGAGAATGTACGTGACTTGAACTTATTTTGTGACGTGTAGTTATCTAATCCACAGATCGGATTAAGGGAAAGGATGTGGAAAGCCAGCGGTCGTGGCCGTACAGAAGGTACCATCCCGACATGCGCCGAGTGGGACAGAAAGACAAGGATAAAGACAAGGTTAGTCAGAATGGCATGAAGAGCAGGATTCATGCCCGCGCGCAACCTACCCAATACCGCCTGCGAGGCAAATTTAGGAGATAGACAATGCGATTAACTGAGCTATTGTCCACAGTCACATTCCGATTAACTTTAAGCGGTAATGTCAATTGTGATCCTCAGTAACGAAACGGTACTTACAGATGCAGATGCATCCTACACATCCTGCACGCATTGCGTTCAGTCTCAGAGGCGAAGGGCAAAATTCAATGTTTGCAACTTCCACAACCTGCATTATTCATCAGCTTGGTTCGCATTCCAGTTGCTTCATTTTTCCCATCAAACATACTCTTCAATACACTGGGTATTACCATTCAAACCAACTTTCACCTTAATTTTATCTATTACAGCACCATCCACTTGTACAAAACAATGTTTCCGACATACCATAACTATTGCAGATAGTAGTTGGGTTCGTATTTGAAATTTCACCGTTACTTCCCGCTTCACCCACTTAAGAGGTTAAATGCTGCGTGAGACCGAGTTGGTCTCACATAAAATATTTTTAGGGCCACGTGGTGCCAGGTTGGTCTCACACAACCTCTTGTTAACTTATGGCCTGTGGTGACTAACTAATCTCACTTTTTACATTAAGATCTATTGCAGTGCATAGTAGTCGGCATGGGAGTACGAGAAGCAGTCTTGGCCCGTGGAATTGTGAGTCCAACGTGGTCACACATGGCTCTAGCCAAAGTTGCAAAAATGGATCGTGTTTTGCATGAAACCCATGTTAAAAATATAATTTTATATTGATCTAACTAATTATTTGCTGTATTTCTTTATTTGAATAATATTTAGGAACATTCTACATTGTTTATAAATGGTTTCTAAGCTGTAAACATTACCTTGGCTTTTACGACTTCTTAATATTTGAGACGTCACACAATCGATGAAAATCACATTGATGGAAAAAAATGTAGCAGTCTATTGTTAAGTACATGGGCACAATAATAAAGGTCAATAAGTTGAAAACCTACTGCAGAACTGTAGCAGTGTTGCAAGTCACAAACAAACTAATTGTGTTACACAAACTTTCAAGCAAGAAATCAGTTTGTGTATGTGTGTTCACACAACTATTCTACCAGCGTTAGCTCAATACACGGTAACATATTTGTGCGATTCAAAGAAACAATCGAGAAAGTAATACTTCTCACAAACGGAGCAATTCAGTGTGCTTTGTGGTGTTTTATCTCGCTGCAAATGTTCGCCCATGCTGAGAAGCAATCTTCCCATAGCAGGAGTGGCATCTTGTTTTTGCTTGGCGCCCAACATCAAGTAGACGGTGACTCTGCTCTTCAGCTATTTTAGATGTAACGGCATCTTCAACTGCCATCATGTTGATTCCGGTCATCTGTTCAACTAATTCTTCTTTGAACGATATAATTGTCATTCCTTGTCGATCTTGGTTTAGTTTCTTGTAAAGGATGAAACATTGACGATTGCAGCTTCAATGAGAATCTCAGTACCCAGTTTACCATACCATTTTATACCACGTCTCAACGAACAATTATAGCTTTTTTTCTGGTCTGGCAAATCAAGGTAAGCTTTACATTCATTATAGTCCAAACTACAGCGCGGGTTTTGATCATTTTCTTGCCTTTTGGGGATTTCCACCATTTCGTCTGTATGTTTAGTGCTAAGAACCAAAACATCTCTTTTATCATGCCACTTCAGCACGACAATCTCTTGGGCTTTCACTTCTCCTCGTCTCCTCCTTGAAGAGTTTTATGCCAAACTTTTTACGTTTGTTCGGTATATATTGCTTGAATTTTAGGCGACCACGGAAATAGTCTCGTCTATGCATACATATTCACCAGGTACAACTGCTTTTGAAAACTTCCTCTTACTAAGTTGAGCAAGGGATTTTATCTTACGAAGCCTATCGTCGGCATCTGTAGCATTCAAATTGTCACTAAAATGCATTTTTTTTAAGCAATAATTGAAACGATTTCTGGACATCACTTTTTTCATTTCATTTGAATATAATTTTCGACCAATATTTATGAATTGACATAATAATAATACCAAGAAACTTCTCGATTTCATCCACAGTTGTGTCTTTCCATTGTGTTAGTCGTCCATTTTTAGTAATTCCTTTCGCTATCCACTGTTGGGCACACCGGTTTGTTTCACAAACTATCAGATTTAGGATATTGCTATCAATAAGATATCTATAAATTCCATACGGTGTTTTGTCATGGCAATTCTGAACTATATCTACACTCAACCCTGAATTAGGCACTGTAAAATCAAAGCTTTTCAAATTCACTCCAGTCACATTACCCCACCTTATGTTGGATAAATCAGGTAATTTATTACTAGTCACACTATCCGATAAATCATTCGAGAACTGAGCTATAACATTTTCAGTTGTTTTCAGCTATTATGTCAGGAGAGGGATTTTCGACGTTAGTCAAAGTTATCGGTAAAAAGTCCAACTCATCACTTGAATCAGAATTAGTAGCACGTGGTCTGACCTTATCTAAATTAGCATCACATATATTGAGGTTGTGCAGTACTAGGAATTGTATGTACTGGAATAGATAGTGCCGAAGCAGTATCATGATTGTCTTTTCTCGTTTTCCTAGTACGAGTAGTGTGCTTAGATTTCCTCTTACCTGGTTGTATTCTTCATCACTACCCTCACTTGAAGGGTGATATTCATCGGAAGTATATACATCACAGAACAATGACTCGTTTTCACTATTGTCATCTTCATCGGATAACATTTCCTGCCAGAGTTAATATATCCGCTTTTCTTCTTCTTCAAAAGCACCCGCCATTTCGAAGAAAAGTAAAAATTGTAGCACAGTAGCTTATTTGCACTATTATTTTACAAACCACATTACCCAAAGGTCTAATGTAGTATTCAAATCACTCAAAACTGAGGCAAGACAACAATGACGTGGAGTGAAAGTACAACAAAGCGCGCAGAAGTTGCCGCTATAACAAACTCGTTACTAACTTACGAATTCGCATTTTCCCGGGAAAATCCGGAGACAATCGGTTAAAATTTGCGTGGTGACATGTTGGTCTCACGAGGCCACTAAACGTATTTGGTCTATCTGGGGCCGCTTGAGACCAACGTGTCACCACCACAAGGAAGTATCAATACTACATAGTACCGATACTATAGAATTGCCTGAAATTAGTAAATTATTACTTAGAACGACACACAGAAACCAAATATGAAGAAAACCCATTTTGGCTATAGAGGATGTTTTTGTTCCGATATAGCCTGTTAAGGCGGGGGGTGGGTTGGATCGATAATGTGCTACATATTAGATTTCCTCCTTTACATTCTGACACTTTTCTTCTAATCATTTTCTTTTGTTGCATCATTGTCGAGCCGTGCACTGGTAAATACCTTCTGTGATTTCCTAATCGCATTTTTGTTCTGTTCGTTTATCTTTAACCGTTTTCATTCTCTTGGCACTACACGATTTCTCTGACACCGGGACCATGTCTTGCTTGCCATTTTGCAAACGGTGTCCCATATCACCAATCGTTTCCTACTGCAAGGATTTTGGTTTTCCAATATGTATCACTAGACTTATGATGCCCTTTGCAATTTTGAAATTAGCCCCTGGGACCCCGTCAGGGAGGCCACTGGGGTCGCAGGGACTACATCATTCAATGTGCCCTCTGCCATTTACATTGCAATTTTTGTTCCATTCATTTACTTTCCACGATTTGGACGTTTCATTTAATATCGAGACCATGTCCTTGAAAACGGTGCCCCATCTGCAAGATCTTTTTGAACACCGTTACTTAATTTTCCAAGACCTATCGAACGAGGTACTACTCGACCCATGTTGCCATTTGAATTTTCAAAGTTACACCATTTACGGGGGTCAGTTTTGGCAGCATTGGACGTCCCCCTTTGTACTCTCTAACATTTACTCCAAACATTTTTTCTGTGTGTTCTCATTCTTGCGACATTTCCGTGGAAAGATTAAAATTACCCACCCTGTATGGCGGCTCCATTAATGCTTTGAAGAGTAATGTAAACTATGTAATCAAACCTAATCTAACATTCGCTTCTGAGAACGATGTGTGCGATTATATAATTTGAAAATAAAATGAATTAAATTATTAACTATACGTTGTTCAAAGCATAAAAAAGTAAACGTATGCCGTATACAAAGAGCATAATACTGTCAACAGTGTATGGGGATGTTCACATACATATCGTAATTTAAATATTGTTTAATCATTGATTAATGTACGGAATTTAAGCATTCTATTTGTAAGAAGTAAGTGCCATAGTTTCAATTTGATTAGAATGGAACACACCGAAGCAGTAGTATCCGATACTCGTATTATGTTTCAAGTTTATTTGTGTTGTTATGTATGTATGTTTTGCCTTCGCCTTGTCTTTCAGCATGGTGCATCTCTGATTTGATTGAAACTTTTATCAATCAAGAATATGAATATTAATCCCGCAAGAGCTATGTAATGATTAGTAAAAGAGATTTACGACAATGAAATTAAATAAGATGTCGTGCAGGGATTCGGTGAGGATTTTAAATGTGATGTAGAGTAAAAATTGGAAGACTATAAAAAGAAATCTTAATAATTTATATCAATTTTTAGGTGTAATTATTTTTTAAATTTGTGATTTACTTTAAAATTTTCGGGATTCACATGCCCTGCATGCAGGGTCTGCCAGAATCACGGTAAGGTACTATCAGCACTTTAGTAAACCCATAATATCGAAAGATATATAATTAATAATTTGTGTTGTTCTTAGATTCATTATTTATTCATAATGTAATTTTTACCTAATACACTATTTCAGCAGACCACGGTGTGGGTGGTGCCAGCCCCAAATCATCGAGAGCACGTCTTAACTTTAAAATATTTATGTTCAAAAATAGATACTAAATACGTCAATTTTAAATTTAGAAATTATCCAATTTGACTTTATACGCCTGCAAACTGAAAATGTTAGAATACCTAACTATAATTCAGAGATCATTTTTAAATAGTCGTTCGAAATAGTGATTCTGTGTGTCCTGCCCAGTGCTGTAGGTGTCAACCTGATAAATTCTCGATAACGTAGTTGACTGTAAAAGTTTTATAGTAAAAATCGATAGAAACTACGCAAAAACTACTTACAGCAATGTAATATTGAGTTTACACCCTCCAAAACTAAAAACGCTGCGAGAATTCTTGGATCCAATGTGCAATCACCGCTTTTATTATGTAATTTGAAATTATATTTTGATAGGCGTTAACGATCATTAAATTACAAACTGAATAATGTATACTAAATTAACCGAATAACTCTACTAACCTGTCTTCGTTCACTCGACATACTCTCCTTGTTTTTTTTGTTTTTTTTTTTAAAAAAAGCAGTTATTTGGAAATAGACATATCACATGACGTAGGTACGATTACTCGGATGCTAGACCTGTTACTTATTTCCTCTACAAAATGAAGACGTACGTAAGTTAAACTAATACAAAGAAATCAATGACCAGAACAAGATTTATAGTAATCACACTATATATAGATATTATACCGAGAAAGGAATATATATGTGTGTGTGGGTGTCTACTGCACAATTTCTTACGAACTTTTCATAGGCGTTATGCTAAATTACAGCAACTTAAATTAGTGTAAACTCTACTAACTGAACCTAATCTAACCTTGCGTTTTGCGAGCGATGTGTGTAAATTTTTAATTCCTAGGCGAGTTGCGAATGCTTCTTTTTACTATTGATTCGAAATAAAAAAAAAACTTAACCTATTTCGTGTGAAAAGTTAACGCGCTCCCAATGGTGGATAGCGTCTCTCAGGGTACTCATCATCATTGAGATATTTTTTAACATTCATAAATCTATGAATTATATTACTTTTAATAATACTTTGTTCTAGATTAGAAGCGAGTTTTCAAAACTAGATATCTAAAACAAAGTCATAAATTGGAATAAAGATTATTTTACGTCTGTATAATATATTTATTTTCATGTTACCAATAATGTTTTTTATAAAATTAACAGACTGTATGTATGTCGAGTGAGCGATAACGATCAAAGAGAGGTTGAGAAAAGCAAAGTTCTTTTTTTTTTTTTTTTAATTACGCGATAAGTGACTCTATTAAAAGACAATATATATGATTCCTCCATTTAGATTTTGAAAAAGGACTCCCGATGTGTACTAAACAAGCCCTTCATATTTAATAAATAAAGGCTAATAACTCTTTTAAGATTTTAAACAAAATTTTATCAATACTTATATGAAAGATGTAAATATTACCAATACTAAAACTATTGGTACTGTTAGTACTTAAAAGATGATCCGGTAACCATAAACTTCATAATAAAATTCGTTATTATAGCAACTGATTTTATTTAATTATAAATATGAAATTTACCTTATCGTTTTCCAGATTGTTATTATGTTTTATGAATATTATTCTTAGGTAACAATTATTATTTTTTAACATATACTTAACTCCTTCTCCTACCGGTATTCCTTTTTTTTAAATCTCATTTTACCATAGAGTTAGGAAGAAAATAGAAAGAACATACATGACGGCTCATGAAGCCAAATTCCGGTTCATCGGCAGCCATTTTGTGTGGCCCCATTAGAGTCCCTCTATACCGAGTACTGTGAGGATTGCCTTTTTCAATAGGAGGATGAGTGCACCTGAGAGAGGCAATGATCGGAAAAGAGGGTCTCTAAATATGGGGGCAGTTAATGTGGCCGAAATGCTTCGTCCCTTCCGTCTCTTGGCTTCATTCTCCTCTCCAACAAAACAGTCTATGGTTCCCTCTATTTATATTCCTAACTCTATGAATTTTACACTTGTTAACTTTTCCGATTGCACATTAATAAACACTTCTTGGCAATAAAAAGTTGTTTTTCAATTGTGTTTTTTTAACGTTGAAAGCTAATACTTATATCGATTTTAGAAAGTAGAAAATATTTTATAACAGTTAAGAAAAGTATTATAGGAAATAATCACGGATTGAATACATACGTAGTTGATTACATGTATTATAGAGTATGTTACTTAGTAAATGCTAGTAGAGCCATATATTTCAAAGCGGAAATAAAAACATTTTGCAGCGTTAAGAAAGAAACAAGTAGTGAAACGATTAAGAGAAAAGACCCAATTTTGCAGCGGATATGCTAATTAATCTCTAGTTGAATTTAAAATTTTGTTCCTTTCCTTATCTTAAAACAATTTAGTGCAAGCAATAGTATAAATAATAATAATGAAATGATGACATGTAAAATAAGTAACCAAATAAAGGCTAGAAAAATATATTTTATTCGCTTTTAATTATGCAATTGGAACTAATCCGAATAGAAAAAATATGATGGTAAATTTTGCCTTATTTATTAACCTGTAGTACTATATCATCATCAACTACTACTACCACTACTACTACTACTACCACCACTACTACTAATATTACTACTACTAACACTAATATTAATACACTTTCCAGTGGTTTTCTATAAAATAAATTTAATTCAACTGACTTCTGCTAAACATACTAAATGCATTGTGCAAATATTTCGCGAGAGCGGTGGTCATTTAGTCCCTTAAACTATGAGTGTATATATTTCTGTGCCAAGCCGAGTATATTTGCTATTATTACTATAATTTATAATAAATGTTTCAATTTAGAAAAACTTAGTTGTTTCTCAGAAAACGCTGAAATGGTTATTTTAGAAAATCACACCTCTTACTGGAACTAATATAAACGTTATACTAGAACTCAGCCGCGACCGGTGAGGAGGATCCAGTGTTCTGTGGCACTACCAATGAATAAAGGAGAAAAGTTTGTTTATTTCATTATCTCGTATCATATAAAACACAGTTCTTTGCTATATTTGTTACCTGTTCCAATGAGATCTGTGTCATTCCACGCTACGATTCGTTACTCTTTAACGTTGGAGCCAACTTGAATATGGCTGCTCTCCCTAATGTGCTAAAAATGATTTCTGTTCATGCGTATGACTGAGAAAGAAACTTCAGAGATACGGCAATAGTGTGCCAAATTGAAGGTTAGCATAGATAGATAGAGGAAAGGATTACATGGCACAGAACGTCTTTGAAGTAATGGGAAACAGAAACATTTTCTAACAAAGGTAATTAATATAAAGGAAGAGTATATAGATGTTTACTACTTTAGTCCGCAAATGCAATGCTTTTAACATAAATAAATAGAGAGTGTTGGTCAATTTAGAGTGATAATTAACGAATTAACGTTTTGTCAGTTGTTTCCAGAGTATGTCAACTGTTACTTACCAAAAGAAGTGCTTTCGAACGTTTTGATGTTACCGTAAGTCTCTAATATGTAACGTTAAGTTAAATAATTAATTTTACGAAATGTTTCCGTACTTGACTTAATTATCACTTTGAGACTCAACAAGTATTCTTGTCCTGTTTTTAGAATGAATTGAATCCCGGAGACAAATATTCTTGTTGTTTACATTCGAAGGCCATTTCGGAGAATTCCACACGCAAAAAGGAAAGAAAAGAATATTACAACTGCATAAAGGTGGTCTATTTTGTTTACTTTGCAAAAAATATATATCACCTTCGTGCTAAACGGTCAGGTAATGAATGGTTTCAAATGAAATACAGTCTCATGTTTACTTAACCTAAAATGATCACCACTCACAAGGAAAAAATTAAAAGCTCTTTTTATTCTCCAGTTCGTGTAAATCAGTGGAAGTATTTGGTTGTTCGCTTATTTTTTGTACTTTGCTTAGTGTTCCCGTTCTCCCTTTAGTTTTTTTGACCATGGAAACACCCGGCACAACAAATGATTCTGGAGGAAGTCGCGTATTGAAACGAAAAGAAATTACCGAAATTATGAATGATATCGTTTCCTATACTTTTGAAATCCAAGATGAAGCTAATTTACAGATCGAGGGAATATTACTACAATTATCAGACACTAACTCAGAAACAATAGTAGATACTACTCCTAGCACTAATTCTCAACCATCGTCCTCGCGTGGAACGTCAACGGAACTGTACATAACCAAAAACTGCTATAATAAGACATAGTTTATGTGGACCGCAGGGTTTCAAATCAAATGCCGGATTGTCTCGCAGAAACTCCGAAATAGATTTTTCCCAGTATTTTATAACAGATTAAACTTGTACTGAAACGAACAGATATTCCGCAGTGCAAATACGAAAGCCCGAAGAACGAGATCTTCGTCCAAATTCGCGTCTATCTTTGTGAAACAATATTTTCCTAAACAAACTGGAACTTTTTTTTACTGTAGTGATAAATATATGTATTGTTCGGAAACCTGCATTTGAGGGACAGTTGGAGTACGCATCCGGTTATAGAAAATAATTTTGCTCGAAAAATGAGAATTCCGAGGAATCAGTTTCTGGCAATAATGTAAATGCTTCACGTGAATGACAATGCAAAGCAGCTCCCAAGAAGTTATCCAAATTATAATTCAATTTTCAAAATAGAACTGGTTCTATGCCAGATGACCCAAACTTTACAAAACTATATACAACCGACTGAATTCTTGACAATTCATGAAGCAAGGTGCGTACAATGAATATTCTGAATGTATTTCCAACATGCAAAATTACTTTAAAGCTTCAAACACTGTAGATTCAACACTAATAATGGTATCGGCATAAATATTTTTTGTTATATCATTCAATTCTTATACGTTTGAACCTGAAAGTTTCATTTTCAAGAAAAAGAGTATTTTCTATCTAACAAATTATTTAAAATACACCTAAAATGGCCGGGACTCAACCATTTAACATTTAAATCCCCCCCCCGACCTTAAAATGTTATAACGAAGAAAAAGCCCCATTTTAATTTGAATATATCTTTTATGTTTAATTTTTGGACATACGTAAGTAAGTAAACTGTTACAAATAACTTCACGGATGCAACAGAGGGTTCTGGAAATCCGAACCCTCCCCGAAATTCTAACTATCTTTATAAATTTATTTTAATTTTAGAGGCAATTTTACATATAATCTACAAACATATTAAAATTACATCATCCAAAACCCTTGGACCCTTTTCAAAATAAATTCATGCCTATATGCCTGTACTGAAAGATTAGAATAAAAAAGAAAGCATTAGTGCGTTCCATCAATAATAAGAAATCATAAAAGCGTATTTGTTGAATGAGGAAATCGTCCCAATCTGTTTTATAAGTAAATATCATTTTATTCATATATGTAAAGTATACGTTTCCTTCTAAATGGTTTGGCTAATTATGATTTGTATTTTTCTTCAAATATATTATAACCTTTAGGCATATAAGGTTCAGGCTGGGAATAAATTATCTTTTGAAACATTTGTTAACATTTTCATAACTCTTGTTGGTTATATACCATCATATCATACTAAATTCGTAGCTTCTACCTCTACCCATTTAGGCTGTGTGTTCTATACAACAATGGGATTCGCGGCCATATTGGATCAAAGATGGAATCTTTCAAAACATTTGTTTACACTTTCATAACCTACTCATCATTATCTACCATCATACAATTTTTTTCAATACATCAACCAGTTTAGGCTATGTATTCTATACAACAATGGGTTTGGCGGCCATTTTCGATTTAAAAATTCCGTATTAGGAAACAGTTGTTAGCATTTTTTTTACATACTCCTGGTCATGTACCATTATACCAAATCTCATTTCAGTAGCTCCAGTCGCTTAGGCTATTTATTCTATACAACAATAAGTTTGAGGGCCATTTTGAGATTCAACATGGAGTCTTTTGAAACATTTATTAACATATTTTGTAACCTACTCATAATTATGTAACATTACACTAAATCTTGTTTCAAGAGCTCCAGCCGTTTAGATTGTGTATTCAAAAAAAAACAATGGGTTTGGGCGGCCATTTTGGAATCAAGATGGTGACTTTTGAAACATTTGGTAATATTTTCGTAGCTTACTCATGATTATATACCACCACACCAAATCTCGTTTCAATAGCAAAAGCCGTTTAGACTGTGTATTCTATACAATAATGGGTTTGACGGCCATTTTGTTTCCAAGATAGGAGGTTTCCACTATTTTTTGTGACCTACTCGTCATGGTATACCAAATTTCGTTTGTCTAGCCTTAGTGGTTTACAAAATGAGTTTTCCGGCGGCCATTTTGGATTAAAGATGGCTACTTTTTTAACGTTTTATTGTATTGCCATGATTTACTAGTGAAGGTACACCTTCAAATAAAATTTAAATTCTCTAGCTCAAACTGTGTCTAAAATGATTTTTAGGTCCGTCATTTCAGTAGCCCCATTAGTTTAGGGTCTCTATTCTAAACAACAATGGATTTGGCGGCCATTTTGGATCCAAGGTGGCAACTTTTTCAACATTTTGTAATGTTTTCCTAAACTACTTAACATAATACACCTTCATAGCAAATTTCGTACCTGTAGCTCAAACGGTGTGGAAAATGCATTTTTAAGGTCCGCCATTTTGTATTGAAGATGGCGTCTTTGAATACATCAGGCAACATTTTCATAACCTACTAGTGACAGTGTACCTTCATACCAAATTTCTTTACAGTAGCTCCAGCCGTTTAAGCTCTCTATTCTATACAAGAATGGATTTGGCGGCCATTTTGGATCCAAGATGGCCACTTTTTTTAAAATGTTGGATTTTTTCCTTTACCTGCTCATGGTCCTACACCTTCGTACCAAATTTGGTGTTTCCAGCTTCATTAGTTTGGCCTTCGAATTTATATGGATAAGTGAGTGAGTGAGTGAGTGAATCTGTGACCATGGGGTTTTATAGTATACTCGTTTTGCATCCCTGGGGGTGCTGCCCCCAGACCCCCGTGGGAGCTGCGCTACCAACATTGGGTTTGTGGGGGCTGCGCCCCCCTTTATCGTGATGAGAAATTTTTTGGCGGACTGCGTCTCCATGGTACAAATATACCACCCACCGGGGGCTGTGCCCCCACATGGGTGATTTTCACAATATCTTGTGACCTACTTGTCATTGTACACCTTCATACCAAATTACGTTTGTCTAGCCTTAGTGGTTTAGATATGAGTTTTCGGGCGGCCATTTTGGACTAAAGATAACGAATTTTTAAACATTTTACTATATTTTCGTGACTTACTAGTGAAGGTACACCTTAAAATAAAATTTCATTTCTCTAGCCCAAACGGTATCGAAAATGAGTTTTTGAGCGGCCATTTTGGATTCAAGATGGCAACTTTCTCAAAAGTTGCTAATATTTTTCTAAAAATACTAGTTATGATACACCTTTATGCCAAATTTCGTATCTCTAGCTCAAACGGTGTGGAAAACAGTTTTTTAGGTCTGCCATTTTGGATCCAAGATAGCGTCTTTGGATACACTAGGTAACATTTTCGTATTATAATTGCGATAATTTATCTTCGTACGAAATTTCATCTCGATAGCCCAGCCGTTTAGGCTGTGTATTCCATACAATAATGGGTTTGGCGGCCATTTCGGATCCAAGTTGGCGAAGTTTTCAACATTTTTCAATATTTTCTCAAAATAATGGTCAATATGTACCATCATACAACATTTCGTATCTCTAGCTCAAACCGTGTGGAAAATGCATTTTTATTGTTCGCCATTTTGGATCCAAGATGGCGTCTTTCAATACATCTCGTATTTTTTTTCGTAATTTAAGAGCAATAGTGTACCTCCATACCAAATTTCGTTTCTCTAGCTCTAACGGTGTGGAAAATGCATTTTATGGTCCGCCATTTTGGATCCATGATGGCGACTTTTCCAACATTGTAATATTTTCGTAGTCTACTAGCGATATTGTACCTTCATGCCAAATTTCAGTTCAATATCCACATCCGTTTAGTCTCCCTATTCCATACAACAATGGGTTTGACGGCCTTTTTGGATCCAAGATGGCGACTTTTTCAAAATGTTGGATTTTTTCCCTTTACCTACTCATGGTCCAACACTTTCATACCAGATTTGGTGTTTCTAGCTCCAGTAGATTGACTTGTGAATTTATATAGGTGAGTCAGTAAGTGAGTGAATCAGTGACCATGGGGTTTTATAGTATGTAGACTCGCTTTGCTTCGCTAGGGGCGCTGCCCCCAGACTCCTGTGGAAGCTGTGCTCCCAACATCAGGGTTTGGCGGGCTGCGCCTTCCTTTATCGTAATCAGAGACACTGGCGGACTGCGCTTCCATATACCACCCACCGGGGAAGGGGGGGCTGCGACCCCATGTTCTGGTTTTTCATTATTTTTTGTGACCTACTCGTCATGGTACACCTTCATACCAAATTTCGTTTGCCTAGCCTTAGTGGTTTAGAAAATGTGGTTCCGGGCGGCCATTTTGGATTAAAGATGGCGATTTTTTAAATGTTATATATATTACATTGTCGTGACCTACTTGTGAAGGTACACCTTCAAATAAGATCTAATTTCTCTAGCTCAAACGGTGTTAAAAATTAATATTTGGGCGGTCATTTTGAAACCAAGATGGCGACTTTCCCGAAACATTTTCAATGGTTGTGGAAAATGGATTTTTAAGTCCGCCATTTTGGATCCAAGATGGCGTCTTTGGGTACATTGTGTTATATTTTCGTAACCTACAGTTGATAATGTACCACCATTCCAAATTTCATTTCAATAGCCGCAGTCGTTTAGGCTGTGTATTCTATACAACAATGAGTTTGGCGGCCATTTTGGATCGAAGATGGCGACTTTTTCAAAATGTCGGATTTTTTTCCTTTACTTACTCATGGTTCTACACCTTCATACCAAATTTGGTGTTTCTAGCTGCAGTAGTTTGGACTGTGAATTTTGATGATCAGTGAGTGAGTGAGTCAGTCAGTGACCATGGGGCTATATAGTATATGGACTCGCTTTGCTTCGCTAGGGGCGTTGCCCCATACCCCCGTGGGAGCTGCGCTCCCAACATGGGGGTTTGGGGGGCTTCGCCTCCTTCATCGTAATCAGACACTCTGACGGACTGCGCCACCATAGTAAAATATACCAGGCACAAGGGGGGCTTCGCACCCATTTGGGGGTTTTACACCATTTTGTTGCGACCTACTCGTCATGGTACACGTTCATACCAAATTTCGTTTGTCTATCCTTAGTGGTTTAGAAAATGGGTCTTCGGGCGGCCATTTTGTATTAAAGATGGCAACGTTTTTACATTCTATTATATTGTCGTGACTTACTCGTGAAGATACACCTTCAAATTAAATTTCATTTATCTAGCTCAAACGGTGTACAAAATGGGTTTTCGGGTGACCATTTTGGTTTCAAGATGGGGCCTTTCCCAAAATTTTGTAATATTTTCCTTAACTACTCGTCATAATGCACCTTTTTGCCAAATTTCGTATCTCTATCTTAAACGATGTGAAAAATTAATTTTTAGGGTCCACCATTTTGGATCCAAAATGGCGATTTTGAATACATAAGGTAACATTTTCGAAACCTACTAGTGATGATGTACCTCCATACCAAATTTCAATTCAATAGCCCCAGCCGTTTAAGCTCTCTATTCTATACAACAGTGAGGCTGGCGGCCATTTTGGATCCAAGATGTCGACTTTTTCAAAATGTCGGATTTTTTCCTTTACCTACTCATGGTCCTACACCTTCATACCAAATTTGGTGTTTCTAGCTCCAGTAGTTTGGCCTGTGAATTTTGACGATGAGTCAGTCAGTCAGTGACCATAGGGCTATATAGTATATGGACTCGCTATGCTTCGCTGGGGGCGCTGCCCCCAGACCCCAGTGGGAGCTGCGCTCCCGACATGGGTGTTTTGGGGGGCTGCGCCCCCGTTTGGGTGGTTTCACTATTTTTATGACCTACCTACCCATCATGGTGCATCTTCATACGAATTTTCGTTTGTCTAGCCTTAGTGGTTTAGAAAATGTGTTATCGGCCGGCCATTTCGGATTAAAGATGGCGACTTTTTTAATGTTTTATTATATTGTCGTGAAGACACAACTAAAAATAAAATTTCATTTCTTTAGCTCAAGCGGTGTCAAAAATGATTTTTGGGCGGCCATTTTGAATCGAAGATGGCGACTTTCCCAAAACATTTTATTATTTTCCTAAACTACAAATTATGTTACACCTTTTTGGTAGATTTCTTTCTTCTATCTCAAACGTTGTGGAAAATGGATTTTTAAGTCCGCCATTTTGGATCCAAGATTGCGTCTTTAGGTATATTACCTTATATTTTCTTAACCTAAAGTTGATGTACCTGTATACCAAATCTCATTTCAATAGTCCCAGTAGTTTAGGCTGTGTATTTTATACAACAATGGGTTTGGCGTTCATTTTAAATCCAACATGGCGACTTTTCCAAAAGTTGCAAATATTTTCCTTATCTACTAACGACAATGTACCTCCATACCTAATTTCAATTCAATAGCCTCAGCGGTTTTGCCTCCCTATTCTATACAACAATGGGTTTGACGGCCATTTTGGATCCAAGATGTCGGATTTGTCCCTTTACCTTCATACCAAATTTGGTGTTTGTAGATCTAGTAGTTTGGCCTGTGAATTTTGATGATCAGTGAGTGAGTGAGTGAGTGAGTCAGTCAGTCAGTGACCATGCGGCTATATAGTATATGGACTCGCTTTGCTTCGCTGAGGGCGCTGCCCCCAGACCCCCGTGGGAGCTGCGCTCCCAACTTCAGGATTTGGTGGCCTGAGCCCCTTCTTATCTTAATCAGACACTATCTGGCGGACTGCGCCTCCATGTTACAATTATACCACCCACCAGGGGGAGCTGCGCCCCCATAGGTGTTTGTTTTACAGTTTTTGGTAACCTACTCCTCATGGTGCACCTTCATACCAAATTTCGTTTGTCAAGACTTAGTAAATTAGAAAATGGGTTTTCGGGAAGCTATTTTGAATTAAAATGGCGACTTTTTTTAAACGTTTTATTATATTGTCGTGACTTACTCTTGAAGGTATGTCTTAAAATAAAATTTCATTTCTCTAGTTCAAACGGTGTCGTAAATGATTTTTGGGGGCCATTTCGGATCCAAGATTGCGACGTTTCTAAAATTTTGTAATATTTTCCTAAAATACTCGTCATAATGCAAATATATGCCAAATTTCGTATCTCTAGCTCAAACGGTGTGGAAAATGCGTTTTTAGATCCGCCATTTTGGATTCATGATACCGTCTTTGGATACATCATGTAACATTTTCGTAACCTAAGAGAGATAATGTACCCTTATGCCAAATTTCATCTCTATAGCTCCAAAGGTTTAGGGTTTCTATTTTATACCACAATAGGTTTGGCGGCAATTTTGGATCCAAGATGGTGACATTTTCAACATTATATAATATTTTCCTAAACTACTTGTCATAATACAAATTCGTACCAAGTTTCGAAACTCTAACTCAAATGGTGTGGAAAATGCATTTTTATCATATGCTTTTTTGGATCCAAGATGGCGTCTCTGGGTAAATTGTGTAATTTTATCTTAACCTATTATTGATAATGTACCTTCATAACAAATTTTCATTTTAATAGCCCCAGTAGTTTTGGCTGTGTATTCTATAAAACAATGGGTTTGGTGGCCATTTTGGATTCGATGGCAATTTTTACAAAATTTGAAAATATTTTCGTAGCTATAATGTACCTTCATACCAAATTTCAATTCAATAGCCCCAGTCGTTTAAGCTCTCTATTTTATACAACAATTTTTTGTAACCTACTCCTCATTGTACACCTTTATACCAAATTTCGTTTCTCTAGGCTTAGTAATTTAGAAAATGGGTTTTCGGGCTGCCATTTTGGATTAAAATGGCAAATTGTTTTAACGTTTTATTATATTGTCGTATCTCTAGCTCAAACGATGTGGAAAATGTGTTTTTAGATCCGCCATTTTAGATTCATGTTGGCGTCTTTGGGTACATCATGTAACATTTTCGTAACCTAATAGCGATAATGTACATTTATGCCAAATTTCATCACTGTAGCTCCAACGGTATAGGGTCTCTATTCTATACAACAATAGGTTTGGCGGCAATTTTGGATCCAAGATGGCGACTTTTTCAATATGTTGTAATATTTTCTTAACTACTCGTCATAATACACCTTCGTACGAAGTTTCGTATCTCTAACTCAAACGGTGTGGAAAATGCATTTTTAACATTCGCCATTTTGGATCCAAGATGGCGACTTTTTCAAAATGTCGGATTTTTTCCTTTACCTACTCATGGTCCTACACCTTCATACCAAATTTGGTGTTTCTAGCTCCAGTAGTTTGCCCTGTGAATTTTGATGATCAGTCAGTGAATCAGTGAGTGAGTGAGTCAGTGACCATGCGGCTATATAGTATATGGATATATACATTTGAGAAAAGCAACGGTATCGGCCTTTTCGGGTGAATGTTCTCGAAACTTACGCCACGCATTAAAAAAATTGTTGATAGTAAATTAATCTCTAATACCAGTATTAATCCCTTTCGAACTTGAAAATGTCGACATTTAAAAAATGACAGAGATATAAAGCCTTAAAATCGCGATTTTGTCGTTCGATTGTACCTTTGTATGATCTTTAGTACTTGTGTACCGAAAGCTCCCTTGCTCAACTGGGAAAGTTGTTATGGTTTTTAACATTAGTGATTGGCTGAAAAGATACATAGTTAGGAAAAAATGAATGACAATATTAGTGGATATGTATACACATTCTGGATGGCCAATGCGCTGAATAACGTTGTGACGTCACCAATGGATGATGTTGAAAAGTTTTATTGAATATCTCGCGAAGTAAATGAGCTATCGATATGAAATAAACAATGATTTGCTTAGGTAAAGCAGATGCAACTTTCAATACAAAACAAACTCTTGATAACGTATCACGTGA